>JASUUB010000013.1:600000-787260 GCA_031216185.1 Syzygium aqueum | reverse complement strand
AGGACGAAATTTTTGTAAGGGGGGAAGAATTGTAACATCCCGAAATTCGACTCAATCTCCGGAATGAATAGAACGAGTCTTAGTCAATATTTCATTTTCGTAAGTCTCGCCCGGAGCTGATCACTCTTGGGATACTGACCAAGTGGGAATGGCTAACTAGGAATAGGTACGTGGACCAAGGACCCGATCGCGAATTAAGCCTGATTTCGAGAAAAGACGAGGAAGTTTTGGGCTAGTATGGACCGATCTTCGGAAGGTAACGGACTCGGTTTGGCCGAGGCCAACGATGTATGGTCGGATAGCAGGTGATTCTGCAAGACCGAGAATACACGTGGCCAACCAGTCCCGAACTTAAACCAAACGATCGTGTCTCCGGAACTAGCGATAATTCCTCTCGTTCTCTCGACAATCGAGATCGTCACGATTCGGACAACCCGAGATCGATACGCGTAACTCCTAAACAGCCGCCCGTTAGTGAGAGATTTGAAAATGGAAATTTGGCAATTTTGATCGTGAAATTTAATCCGAACTTCGAGGCCGATTTTCGTGGGTTACGGGATGGTTTTTATAAGGACGACGTCAAATTATATTGGCCACTTATGTATAGGACTTATACGGTCGGAAAATGGCGATTCGACCCGGTATCGGAGGAAAATGACGAGTTTGCCCTTGAGCCCCTTTAGTATTCCGAATTTAGGGTTTTTAGACCTAGCCCTAGGTGTGACACTTGTCACTCTAACCCTTCCCCATGCATGTCATCATCTCACCCAAGTCTACACTCCACCCCTTGGTCTTCCCCATATTCTCCATCATCACCCTTTTCACATCATCTCTCTCTTTTCCCTCTCTCTCTCTCACGCCCTCTCTCTCTTCCTCTTCATTCTCTCTTTCAAACAATCAGCCGGCCACCTCTCCTCTCTCCCTCTCCTCTCCCACGAGCTCTCCCTCTTGGCCTCACGCCGCCACTCACCGCCCGCCGGAGCCACCACTCGCCGGTGCCGCCGCCGTGACCGCCATTCTCCCTCGTCTCACCACCAGCCAGCTCTCTCTCTTCCTCTCTCTCGCTGTCCACGCCGGCCAAGCCTCACCGTGACCGTCCACCCTCCCGCCTAGCTCGGCCGCGCCACCAGCTCGCCGCCGAGGCCGCCGCCGTTCACCACCGTCACCTCCCTTGCTGTCCCTCTCCGTTTCCCTCCATTTCCTCTCCCTCTCGGCTGCATGCAGTAGGGAAAATGCCGGACCAGCCGACCACTTGAGCTGCCATCCGCTGTCCACCCTCGCCGTTGCTTCGCCGGAGTAGCCGTTGCCGTTCCAAGGCTCTCGTTTGCCCTCTTGCTCGGTTTTCTTGCTTAGGCTAAGAGTAAGTGACATCCTAATCCTTGGTTAGGCTAGTGGGTTACTAATGGCATGTTTAGGGATGGATTAGGGGCTGTGCATGGTTGGTTTGTGGTTGGATAAGCTTGATTTGCTTAATGGTGCAAGATTTATGATTCTCGGATTTCTAGTTGTTACTGTACCTCTGTGCTTTGTTATTTTTTTAGTGATCATTGTGGGTCGAATCTGAAGAAGTGTTCTTCATGAAATTTGTTCCCAACATCTTTAAGTATAACATACTTTAAATTCAGAATTTGTGGAGTTTATTTAGGGCCATTCGGAGGTCAGTCTTCAGACCGTCACAAAACTGTCCGATTTACTGTTCACCCGACCTTTCTGTTTTTCCGAATTTTTATAAAATTTTCCAGACCCTATTTCAACAAACTTCCTTCACAAAAATTGTTAAAGACACGTTTTTCTATGACATATAAAAATTTCAGGGCTTTCCAAAATGATTTGGGTACTGAATGAGTTGTATTTTTGATGGTCTGAGAGGCTGTTTGAGCGAACCGGGTTCTGTCCGGCTTTGAGTGTCAAAACGAGGTGCTTATGGTTGGAATTGGATTTCGAGTTATTCACAGAAAATGTTTATCAAGATGTTTTGTATAACATATCCAAATTTCATAATTTTTGGAATTGATTTGCTATTTATTTCAAATGGATTTCTATCACTGTGTAACTGCCCAGTTTAGACCCAATTTTGTATATTCTTGGTTTTTCTCTCTTGGACTGATTAGTGGCTGTCCATTGCGAATTTCATTGGGCCTTGTACGACTAATATGTGGGTGTAAACCTCTAAACCCTAATTAGGACGATTATGCATTTTAAACGGGCCTAGGGTGTGTCGATTAGTCTATTAGTGTCGATTAGGACTCATATGAATTTGTATGTTACTAGTGGGTATCGGGAAACTATTGGTATGTGACAAAACAGAAATTTGAAGGGAATTAGAGGTCGAAATGATGAGGATTAGCTGCTGTCCACCTTGGGTTTTTTATGGCCAATTCCACGGTAGTTTGATGATTGAATTGATTGGAGTGCCGGGATTGCCGGGTGATTGAATTGTGGGTGTCGGTTTGGCAATCGTGATGGCTTGGGTCTACCATGCCGTGTGCTCGTGTGACCGACCATTGTGGAGTGCGATTGATGATTTGTTAATGTACATCATAATGCACGAATACGTCATAAGTGCCAAATACGCATGTGATGCCCCATGGTGTTGGTTGGGCTAGTCAAGTATGTGACGTGGATTGTTGAGCATGAATTCGTGACATTGAATCGTGTTGTACATTGTGGAACATTATGCCGTGGTACATTGCACCAACATTCGTGTGCGGAATTGCATGGCTACGCATTATGCATGCCGAGTATGAGGCTTGTGGAAATTGTGCGAGAATGCGTGTATGCCATGGACATGTGATCACCCAATTATGCCCTGATGCGTTTACGCGGGGTTCAGATAAAACCGATTGTGTGAATGTGTGATCACTCTTCGCCCTGATGCGTTTACGCGGGGTGTGCCGTCCTCATGCACTTTGGAGCAGGACGATGCCCGGTACGTCCGGAAGACAACCATCCTGATGCGTTTACGCGGGCTCTGGTTCGTAAGGAGATCGGTGTTGCGCCTGATGCGTAAGGACGCGGGCTAGAGACACTGGGCCTGGGGCGTCTTTACGCTGGCCACGGAGTGTTGTGATTGACCTTCGGATCGTGGTCTTTGGACCGGATCTTCGGATCGGACCTTCGGGTCGGGGCCTTCTGGTCGAATTAATGGATAAATGATTACGTGTGATGCATAGTGCCTGATTATACGATGGAATCTGCTGGGTATGGTATGGGACGTATCTAAGTGGATTGTATTCTATAATCGGAACACGCGCGAATTATTACGTGTGATGCATAGTGCCTAATTATGTAATGGAATCTGCTGGGTATGGTATGGGACGTGCCTAAGCAGGTTCTATTTTATAATCGGGACACGAATGGAATCTTATGCCGGAATGCCATATGAGTTAAATCGCATGCATGGCAAGGTAGTGGCATTTGCATGCATATGAATGCATGGGTCAGTGTGTGAATTTGTATGACTCGGTGATCCACATTTTGAACTGACATTAAAGGTTTTGAGCATGCGTGTGACGTACGTGTGACCGAGGATGCCGCGTATGTGACGTGATATTATTATGTGCCTAACCTGTAGGGTTAACATATGTTTGATTTGGGCCCGATGGCCTAAGTTGTGTGGTCATTCTATTATGTGTTTGAGTATGACTTGTCTGGGTACGCATTGGCCTAGGTAGGGCTTAGGGTGTTGCTTATTGAGACTCGTTCTCATGGTTATTATATAACCATTTCAGACCCCCGACTCCGACCATGAATGGTCCGTCACAGCGTTCTAGGATCCCGAGGAAGAGCCGATGGAGCAAGATCCCGAAGAAGAGCCCATGGAGTTGGTGGACCCTTTTTGTATAGCTAGGCTAACCTACCCGACCACTTGCCCCTTTTGATGATGGTTGTTTTAATCCTCGTGACCTTTGTATGTAAGGTTGGATTTGTAAGTCCGTGCCGTTGAATGAAGTATGTGGTTCAATTGTTCAAGTGTTCTACTACCCCTGGTCATGTATTGTTTTTGTACGGGTGTTTTAATTAATGCTTCCGCATGTGCCTTATGATTTGTTATGGGAGATGGGTCGGCGACAAATCCTGGGATGTCGCATTTTCAATACGGCCATCGAAGGGGTGTCGCGAGCCCGGTGGGGTCCGGGGCGTGACACTGGCGACCTGCCCTAGTCAGCTGGTGGGGGAATTTCGGCTTGATTTCCTATTCGGGGTTACTGTGGTTGCCCTGGGGTTACTTAAGGGTGGTGCTAGGGACAGTTCTTAATTTGATGTTCCAAACTCCCAAACCGGTTCATTGGAGGGTTCGGCTTCCTAATGTTCCTTTTGGCAGGTGGAACGAAGCGCCTATTTCCCATCATCGGCTTCCTTTCGATGCGGCAGTTGTCCCTATTCAAAGCGAACCGCAATCCAGATACAGCTGCTCTGTCTATCTGGTCCCACTCAAGAGCCTGAGCCCCATCATAGATGTCACGCCCTGAACCTCATTCTAGCCCGCAACATCCCGCCTCCAGTCGAACAGTTGCGACGTCCTAGGTTATCGCCGACCTTATCTAAACAACAAAGACTTAATCGTGCAAATGAAAACCATAAAACACCCGGACAAACTTAAACTGGGGAGAATTTGGAGAATATACATTTCCAATTCTTGTTCAACTTGTTCCACCATATATACAATAAAACAAACCTCTGACTACCAGTGCACACTTTACTGAAACTACCAAAATAAAAAAGGAGTTGATGACCTGATGTTCAACCTTAAAAATGGTTCTCATCCAAGGCAAGCTTTCCCACTTCTACAAACACGGTCGTCGTGTGCCTTATCCAGGTCATCCCGTCACCCATCGAAAACTCAGCTACCTCATACTCCGTATGCACTAGTACTTTAAAACGTACTGGTGGCGGTGGTAGAGGGTTTATCGCTCAGGTCGGGATTCTAAAAATTGTTGGTTTACACAACCATGAGATTATATCTCAGCAAGTACAACCCTAAACCCAACCTAGGCTATCACGTACCTCCAGACAATTACAAAGCACATTCACACACGCCAAAACTTCAAATAACAGGCATATTAAACACAATCACACGCATATACAATTTCCCACATCGTGCATTCCTTTCATTCTCATCTTCACTTTCCACATTCCACGCCAGTGACCCGCGTAAACGTACACGCCCTAGGTACACTACGACCACTAATCACTTTCCACATCACTCGCCAGTGACCCGTGTTTAAGTACACGCCTCAGGCACACTGCGATCATTTACCACATCCGACCCATGTACCTGTTCATGCCTCAGGCCCCAATCTCGACCTGAGCATCACACGCCCTAGGCTCAATCCCAATTTAGCTCGCGCCAAATGCGACAAGCCTACATGATTGGAACCCAAGCTTATAATGCCTCGGTCCAATCCTGATCTCACCCGAGCTGATCGTGCCTCAGACCGATTCTCATTCTTGCTTTTTCAAGCCTCAGCCTGTGCCAAATGCAACGGATCTACGTGATCGCGGCCCGAGTTTATGATACTCGGCCCGATCTCAAACTCGCACTTTCGCACTTTCGCACTTTCGCACTTTCCCACCATCACTTGCCGCACTACAATCTCACTCAGGCACATGCTCAACATGTATCTACCATACACAACTGGCCAATCACACGTGACCCGTGCACGCACCAATTACACACAATCCATGCTCATTCAGCATTTGACATGGCCAATAATAATTAAAATTAATCTGGCCCACGCGTGCACTCAACAAGCATATACAATCACCCAATTGCTCAACAACATACTCAATTTAATCACGACAATTTATTTATAATTTAAATACACATCCGACACATAAATTCTCATTTTTCTCCCACCAAACGACGTCAGATTAATTCCGATCCTTCACGGAACTTTCTCGCCATAAAATACTGGTTCTAAAAACCCAACTTGCGTCCCAAACAAATCATCACAGCCTCATGAACAGCAATTCGCAGCTCGTGAACAGTAAATCACAGCTTGTAATTCACCTCAAATTGTCCTCTAAAAATTCCAAAAATAATCCTCAAGGCCCGCCACACATTTCCGATCAAAAACCCGAATATTTCTGACCCGAACCACTCCGATTACACCCCAAAATCAAACTATCTGTCAATATCCAATATCCTAAATCGGGATTAGAGTGTGACTTACAAAGTTTTAGACTTATTCGGCTAGAACGGGAAGTGGCGGCACATAAACGGACACGGTGGGGATGGCGGCGAAGCTTGGCAATGGCGATCAGCTTGCGGCGGCGGTCTGGCCTCTTGATTTGGGGCTCACGGCCATTTGAAAGAGAGAGGGGAGGAGAGAGAAATATGGCGGTGAGGTTGATGGTGGTGGTGTACAGCGGCGTGGACGGCGGCTTGAGGGCGGTCCGGTGTGGTGGTGGCAAGCGGCGGCGCCGGCGGTGGAGGGAGGAACGGCGAAGGAAGCTCACGGTGCAAAGAAAAAAAAACTAAATGGGGGAGGGGTCTCATGGCAAGGAAGAAGGAGAATGGGGAGAAGAAGAAGTGTTCTTGACCTAAATAGTAAATCTTGACCAAAGGTAAAAATGACCATAATACCCTTTCCTCTTATTTTTAATCTAACGATCCCGATTCGATCTTATCTCGATCCGACGGCCGAGATCAATTCTACCACAAAAATATCCAAGGGCGTACTTGTAATTTCCCAAAAATCCAAGGGTAAAATTGTCCAATCAAAATTTTTAGAGCAAAATTACCAAAATGCCCTTTTGCCTTAAAGCTTGCCCTTTAATAAATCCTAGGGGTATTTTAGTCACTTTCTCCGTTTCTTCCCCAAATTGAATTTTTCCGAAGGATTTAAGCGCACAAAAAATTGACACGTGTCACGTGCAGCGTCGTCCTAGCGTTTCGTCGTGACTTCCTAATTTTTCGGCGTCCAATTTGAGCAAAAATTCAATGATTAAATTCTATTAAACGCAACTCGAGCGTTTCTCGAGCTAACGGGCGGCTTGCTGGGGAAATTCACAGAATCAACTCATGACTAATACTGAATCGAGTCACGTGCAAGTCCATTCGGTACGTAATGACCTCGATTGTCACGCCCCGAACTCCACGGCACGCAACATCCCGCTCGAGGGTCGATATAGTATATGATACGACGTCCCAGGAGTCGTCGTCGACCCATTTTTCCCATAACAAAACATAAGGCACATGCGGAAACGATAATTAAAACACCAGTACAAAACAAATATGAGAACCAGGGAAGCAACATAAGGAAAACCTAAACAACGTGCACAACCATAGAAATGTCAACATGGTCAAGAGGCTAAGAGACTAGGGAATCCACTGCGACAAAAGGGAGAGGGCCTAAAATTCAAAAAGTGTCTACCCTCACAAAAAGGCTAATTCTAGCCTAAGGCGCCCAATCGGAATCGGAACCGTCAGACTTTGATGAACTTTCTGGTAACTCTAGGTCTTCGCTGGGATCCTCCTTCTCCTCCTTGGACTCTTCGGTGTCCATTGGCTCAATATCGTCAACCTCCATCGGCTCCACGATTCGATCCCCAACTGCTGGTTCGTAGTTCACTCCTCCTAGCTCTTCATCCTCGGCGGCTTCGTACAATCCATATGAACCCATGCCCTCATCCGAACCCATGTCCGAATCCACAATCTCACCATTCGGACACTGCGGGTCTAATTGGCCTTCTATGGTAAATGGGACATCCATAGTGCGAAGGGGTCCATACTCTTCTCCAAAACGGTCACGGAAGACCCATGCTACATACTCGTGCGTCTCCTGCTTGGTCGTACCCACATCTACTCCTATCAATGTATAATGCCTAAGATAAACATCCCCATTCCCCACTGGATATTTTGCTCGAACTCGACGGGGATTCCAAACCGCACTGGGGGATCTGGCATCGTCACGGGCGTGGATCTGAAAGGTTGGGGTTATATAAACCGTGAGACACTTCTCAGTGAGTGACAACCCCTAAACCTAAATTAGGCTAACATGCATCTCCTGACGGGAAAAACAATCATACACATACAAGAATGACTTAGGCACGTAGGCCTAAATCGGCATTTCAATGACCCTGCAGGTTAGACAATCTCATAATATCGCATTCCACGAACGGCACTCCCGATCAAGCGTACGTCACACGCATGCTAAAACTCTTTAGTGCTGGTTCCGAATAGAGATCACCGAATCGCATAATCCCACACACTGTCTCGTGCATTCACATATATGCAAATGTCATTAACTATCATGCTTGCAATTTAACTCATATGGCACTCCCGGCATAATGTTCCATTCGTGTTCCGATTATAGAATAGAATCTACTTAGACACGTCCCATACCATGCCCAGCGGATTCCATTACATAATCAGGCACTATGCATCACACGTTAACCATTCATTTTGTTAACTCGACCCGAAGATCCGATCCGAAGATCACGACCCGAAGGCCAATCACAACACTCCGTGGCCAGCGTAAAGACGCCCCAGGCCCAGTGTCTCTAGCCCGCGTCAAAACGCATCAGGCGCAACACCGATCTCCTTACGAACCAGAGCCCGCGTAAACGCATCAGGATGGTCGTCTTCCGGACGAACCGGGCAATCACAACACTCCGTGGCCAGCGTAAAGACGCCCCAGGCCCAGTGTCTCTAGCCCGCGTCCTTACGCATCAGGCGTAACACCGATCTCCTTTACGAACCAGAGCCCGCGTAAACGCATCAGGATGGTTGTCTTCCGGACGTACCGGGCATCGTCCTACTCCAAAGTGCATGAGGACGGCACACCCCGCGTAAACGCATCAGGGCGAAGAGTGATCACACTTTCACACAACCAGTTTTATCTGAACCCCGCGTAAACGCATCAGGGTATGATTAGGTGATCACATGTCCATGGCAAACACGCACTCCCGCACAATTTCCACAAGCCTCATACTCGGCATACATAATGCGTGGCCATGCAATTTCGCACACGAATGTTGGTGCAATGTACCACGAGCATAATGTCCCACAATGTGCAACACAATTCAATGCCACGAATTCATGCTCAATGATCCACGTCATATGTTTAAATAATCCAACCAACACCATGGGGTATCACATGCGTATTTGGCACTTATGACGTATTCGGGCATTATGATGAACATTAACAAATCATCAATCGCACTCCACAACAGTCGGCCACACCAGCTTGCAACATGGCATTGCATAATCAAGGATAATTCACACCCAAATCAGCCACTACACGGCCCAACCAATCACACATGGTAGTTCACAAATAAACCATATATTAGCCATATAAGGCCCAATTAAATCCGCAATGGACAGCTACTAATCAATCCGAGAGAGAAAAACCGAGAATATACAAAATCGGGTCCAAACTGGGAAGTTACACAGCGACGAAATTCCATTTGAAATAAATAGAAAATAAATTCCAAAAATTATGAAATTTGGATACGTTGTATAAAACATCTTGATAAACATTTTCTATGAAGAACTCGAAACCCAGTTTCAACCGTAAACACCTCGTTTTGGCACTCAAAGCCGGACAGAATCCAGTTCGCTGGAACAGCCCCTCAGTCCATCAAAATACAACTCATTCAGTACCCAAATCACTTTGGAAAGCCCTGAAATTTTTATATGTCATAGAAACAAGTGTTTCTAACAATCTTTGTGAAGGACATTTGTTGAAATAAGGTCTGGAAAATTTTATAAAAATTCGGAAAGGTAAAAAGGTCGGGTGAATAGTAAATCGGGCAGTTTTGTGACGGTCTGAAAACCGACCTCCGAATGACCCCAAAAAAATTCCAAAAATTCTGAATTTAAAGTATGTTATACTTAAAGATGTTGGGAACAATTTCTATGAAGAACACTTTCTCAGATTCGGCCCACAATGATCACAAAAAAATTAATAAAGCACAGAGGTACAGTAACAATCAGAAATCCGAAAATCATCAAACTTGCACCATTAAGCAAATCAAGATTATACAACCACAAAACCAACCATACACAGCCCCTAATCCCATCTAGAGCGCATAATCGTCCTAATTAGGGCTTAGAGGAATACACTCACTTAATTTGAGCTCGGAACGACGAGGAATGGCGGCCGATCACCGGTAAACGGTTCAACCGGCGGCACGATTCCGAAGGGTGGCGGTGAGCGGCGACCGGCGGCGGTCGGCGGAGGCGTCCCGGTGGTGTGGCGGGATCGGCTGTGGACGGCGTTTCTCGGCTCTCACTTGGCCGAGAATGAGAGGGAGAGTCGGAGATAGGGAGAGAGAGAGTGAGTGAGGGAAAGAGTGAATGAGAGAATGAATGAGAGAGAGTGAATGAGAGATTGAATGAGAGAATGAATGAGAGAGTGAATGAGAGAGTGAATGAGAGAGTTAGAGGTCTTGAAACTCCAAAATTCGGAATATGAAGGGGCTCGAGGGTAAAAACGACATTAAGTTCCGGTACCGGGTCGATTCGCCAAATTTCGACCATATAAGTTCTATACCTAAGTGGCCAGCATATTTTTGATGTCGTCCTCACAAAAATCATCCCGTAGTCCTAGAAAGTCGGCCTCAAACTCCGGACTAAATTTCACGATTGAATTCGTCAAATTCAAATTCCCAAATCTCTCACTAACGGGCGGCCGTTTAGGGATTACGCGTATCGACCTCGGGTTGTCCGATTCGTGACAAGCTCGATTGTCGAGAGAACGAGGGGAATTATCGCTAGTTCCGAGGACGCGATCGTCCGGCTCGAGTTCCGAAGATCGGTCCATACTAGCCCAAAAATACTTCCTCGTCGTCCTTCTAAATCAGGCTTATTTCGCGACTGGGCCCATGGTCCACGTACCTATTCCTAGCTAGCCATTCCCATTTGGTCAGTATCCCGAGAGTGATCAGCTCCGGGCGAGACTTACGAAAATGAAATATTGAATAAGACTCGTTTTATTCATTCCAGATATTGAGTCGAATTTCGGGATGTTACATCGATTGTCATTAAAATCGCAAAGATCAATCACTTGATCCGAGGGGTACGATCGTTCGGTATAATTTCAGGATCGTTCGTCAAGTCGTTTCGTGGTCCAATGGAATCACCCACGATCCACTACTATGACAATGGCAAACTGACCCATAATTATCCTTGGATCGGCCAACAGTAGCTCAAAATATCACTTCCGTGATTTAATGAACGAAGTCCATTCACGGTCGAATTTTCTTTTAGTTGCGCAAATTTAATTCCCTTATTAGCCTTTCCCTAATGGTTAGCATTCCCAGGAATAATCAGTTCCGAGCGAGAAATTTACTACAAGCACATTTCATAAAACTCAGTTATTTCATAATTTCCAATTGATGGAAATTTTGGAATGTCACAATCTTCCCCTCTTATAAAATTTCGTCATCGAAATTTACAATCTCAACACTACTATAAATTTACAATTCCTTACTGTTGCTCAAACAATTAGGGGTATTGATGTTGCATCATTTCTTCGCTTTCCCAAGTTGCACCTTCAGTCCCGTGATGCTCTCAAATAACCTTGACCATCGGGATTGTCTTGTTCCTCAAAACCCGCTCCTTACGATCCTCAATTCTGATTGGTCTCTCAACGTACGATACCTTATCATCCACCTCTATCTCTTCGTAATTCAACACATGCGTCGGGTCCGGTTTGTGCTTCCTCAGCATCGATACGCGCAACACATTATGTACTTGCGACATGTTTGGCTGTAACGCAAGGCGATACACCAAATCTCCAATTCTTTCTAACACTTCGAAGGGTCTTACATACCTCGAACTCAACTTCCCCTTCTTACCAAACCAGGACAATCCTCGCATTGGCGACACTTTTAGAAATACGTGATCCCCTACTTGGAATTCTAGCGGTCTTCGCCTTCGGTTTGCATAACTTTTCTGACAGCTCTGCACTGTCCTTAGCCTTTCACGAATGATCTTAACAGCCTTAATCGACTGTTCCACTAGTTCTAGCCCCGTTATAGCTCATCCGTTATAGCTCGTTCTCCCACTTCATCCCAACACATGGGTGTTCTACAAGCACGGCCATATAGCGCTTCAAAGGGCGCCATTCCAATGCTCTGCTGGAAGCTGTTATTGTAAGCAAACTCTACTAAGGGTAGTTGCTCTTCCCATTTACCTTGAAAATCCAATACACATGCCCTGAGCATATCTTCTAGGGTCTGAATTGTCCTTTCAGATTGGCCATCTGTCTGAAGATGATAAGCTGTACTGAACTGTAACTTGGATCCTAACACTGTCTACAGACTCTTCCAAAAATTGATAGTAAATCTAAGATCACGATCCAAAGTTATAGACAGTGGTACCCCATGAAGGCGAACTATCTGCTGTACGTATAACTCGCATATCTTTCTAGCGTGAAATCTTTTCGTACTGCCAAAAAGTATGCTGACTTAGTCAGTCTATCGACAATCACCCAAATAATGTCATGACCTCTTTGACTTCTCAGCAATCCCGACACAAAATTCATGGTTATATGCTCCCATTTCCACTCTGGGATTTCTAACGGTCGCAACAATCCTCCAGGCTTACAATGTTGCGCTTTCACCTACTGACACGTTAGGCACTTAGCCACGTGCTTAGCTATATCCGACTTCATACCATTCTACCAATAAAATCGCCTCAAATTCCTGCACATTTTGGTACTACAGGGGTGAATACTGTACTGACTATGATGTACTTCGGACAAAATTTCTTCCTTAACTCCCACATCGTCTGGCACACATAACCTTCCACGAAATTTCAACACACCATCCTCAGATACCTAAAAATCCGGCTTCCTCTTAGTAACGTCCATCTCAATAACCTTCTATATCTCTAGATCCGTAGATTGCAAAGCTTTAATTTTAGCCTGGATCTCCGGCTCAATCCTTAACGTTGCTAACAGGCTCAAGACTCGACTTACTTCTAACTTGAACTTGGAATCTCACACATTCTCCAACATGATCCAATCCTTGACCATTAAATTCGCGATGCTTGATTTCCAGCTCAACGCATCCGCTACTTAGTTTGCTTTTCCAGGGTGATATAAAATATCACAATCATAATCTTTTAACAATTCCATCCAACGTCGCTGCCTCATATTCAACTGTTTCTATGAAAATAAATACTTGAGGCTCTGATGATCAGTATAGATCTGAAATCTCTCTCTACATAAATAATGTCGCCAAATCTTCAGGGCGAACACTATTGCGGCTAACTCCAAGTCATGCGTCGGATAATTCAATTCATGTGGCCTCAACTGCTTGGATGCATAGGCTACCACTCGCCTATGTTGCATCAACACACACCCTAATCCCTTCAACGACGCATCACTGTATATCTCATACCCTCCAAGTCTTGATGGAATCGTCAATACTGGTGCCATTGTCAACCTCCGCTTTAACTCTTGAAAACTTCCTTCACACTGATCTATCCATTCAAATCTATTCTCCTTCTTCAATAATTGAGTCAACGGCATTACTATTTCTGAAAATCCTTCCACAAAGCGATGGTAATATCCAGCCAGACCCAAAAAACTCCGAACTTCTATTACCGTTGTTGGTCTAGGCCACTTTGTCACATCCTCAATCTTCGACGGATCCACAGAAATTCCTTCTCCGAAAATTACATGACCAAGAAATGCCACTCGACTAAGCCAAAACTCACACTTGCTAAACTTAACATACAGTGTGTTCTCCCTTAAAGTTCGTAATACTTGATGCAAATGAAATTCGTGCTCCTCCAGGCTTTTCGAGTACACCAATATATTGTCGATAAAGACAATCACAAACTGGTCTAAGAATTCCTTAAACACCCTATTTATCATATCCATAAAGGCAGCAGAGGTGTTCATCAACCCGAATGGCACCACTGTAAATTCATAATGCTCGTATCTCGTCCTAAATGCCGTCTTCGGTATATCCTCCTTCCTAATTCTCAACTGATGATACCCCGTTCTCAAGTCAATTTTTGAAAATACCGAAGCTCCTTGTAACTGATCAAACAAATAGTTAATCCTTAGCAAAGGATACTTATTTTTAATTGTCACTTGATTCAGCTGCCTGTAATCTATACACAACCTCAATGATCCATCTTTCTTCCTTACAAATAAAACTGGTGCTCCCCACGGAGATGTACTGGGACGAATAAACCGTTTATCTAACAACTCTTGATCTGCACCTTTAATTCCTTTAACTCCGATAGCGACATTTTATAAGGTGCCTTCGAGATTGGCTCAGTTCCAGGTGCCAACTCGATTACAAACTCTACTTCCCTTTTCGGCGGTAATCCCGATAATTCATGAGGAAATACAATGGGATATTCACCCACTACCGCTATATCCTCAAGTCTCAGCTCTTCAGCTGTCGGATCCACTACTGTAGCTAGAAATCCTTAACACCCTTCATTCAATAACTTTGTCATTTCTACTGAGGATATCAACGGAATTGAGGGTCCTCCTCGACTTCCCACAAATTTAAATTTCGGATGTCCAACGGGATTAAATTGGATCACCCTGCTATTACAATCCATTATGGCCCTCTGCTTAGACAACCAATCCATCCCTACTATCACGTCAAAATCATACATATCTAGAACCGCTAGATCGATCAATTCCTCCCTATCCCCAATCACGATCTTACAGTTTGGACAACCCAAAGAGATCAACATCTTATCATTTAAAGGAGTCGTCACACATAGCACAACATCTAGCAATTGCGTTTCTATTCCAACTAACTCCACAAACTGTTTCAATATAAACAAATGCAACGCTCCAGGATCAAATAAAGCATACGCAGCATGGTTGCACAAAAAAATCGTACCTGTGACAACCCCTGGTACGTTCTCAGCCTCTCGTCTGGCCATCGTATATACTCGTCCTTGCGCTTGAGGCCTATTCTGATTCAGATTCACTGTCTGGGCCACTCCCGTCTTATTCTCATTCTGAGGTGGCGGCAAAGCAAGTGGTATATTTTGCTTGGAATTGGGGCAATTCTTTATATGATGCCCAAATCCTCCACATCCAAAGCAAGCTCCACCCCTGGTTGGACAAGGCCCGTTTCCATGTCGACCTCCACAAATTCTGCACGGATCATTCCTACTCCGGATTGACTTCCCAATATTCCTTTTTGCTGGTGGAGTGAAATGCCTATTATCCACCATCGGCCTCTTCCCAGGATTACGATTATTCCAACCGGGGACAAATCTCGATCCTAATGCGGCGGCCCTATCTACCTGATCTCGCTCCAGAATTTAGGCCTTATCAAATATCTGCTCATACGTTCCCAGATTTACCAACAACAATTGGCTGCGGACATCAACCCTCAATCCATCCAGAAATCTTCGCGCCTTATCCTCAGGATGTTCCACCATTCTCGGCGCAAACTCATACAATCTCGCGAATTCCGCCTGATATTGATCTACTGTCATCTGGCCTTGACGGAGTCTCATAAATTCTGCGAATTTTCTTTCTCTACACTAGCTGAAAAGTATTTCTCATAAAAATTCTCAGTAAAAATAGCTCAAGTCTTGGCTGTACCCTTAGGAAAAATCCTATCCCTGGTGGCTTTCCACCTATCATTCGCATTATCTTGCAGCTGATAGACTGCTAAAGTCACCCTCTCGTGATCATTACACTTCAGCACCTCAAAGGCCTTCTCCAGTTCCTCTACCCACCGAGGTACAGCCTCAGGATCTCCTTTCCCAAAAAAACTTAGGTGGTTTCAACTTAATAAACTGCTCTACCAACTGGTGCATAGGTCTATTAGCAACCATTTGCCCCTGACCTTGATTCTCGTTATTATCAGCAACAGCAATAGACTCGACAGCTTGGGCAATCGGAGCAGCTCGCTCATGAGTCTGCTGTTCTATTATATCACCAATCCGTTCCAACATTCTCATTATAGCTTCCATTCTCGGGTCCACAACAGGTCTAACTTCTATTTCGGGGTTTGCTGCTACTCCATCATCAACTCCTAAATTTTCCATCGCTCCAGTTCCCATTCCGAAGTCCTCTACAGCTCTAGCTCGAGCACGACCTCGACCTCTCATTCCTCTTCCTGCGCCCCTTCTTAAGACTCTTCCTACGCCTCTTCCTTCATTGTTCATTGTCGCAACTCTACTACTCTCCTAACCGCTATAATTCCACTCGGGAATTAGTAATCTAAGCCAACTAGATTAGTCTAGTTCTAGGTAGTGAATTAACATAATAATTCACTTAGCAGGCAAACAATCCATTCACTCAATCACAACAAGCAATCTGGAGACACGTGCAGCTCGTTCCGCTCTATGGCTCACTAAAATCTCCCTAGTTTCTACCCCATAACCTCTACTCCTTATCACTCCAAACTTCGACCAGTCTAGATCGAGCTGTCCTTGCTCTGATACCAATTCAAATGGGGATGTCACGCCCCGAACCCCCCGTCTAACCCGCAACATCCCGCCTCCGATCGAACAGTTGCGACGTCCCAGGTTATCGCCGACCTCATCTAAACATCAAAGATTTAATAGTGCAAACGAAAACCATAAAGCACCCGGACAAACTTAAACCGGGGAGAATTGGGAGAATATACATTTCCAATTCTTGTTAAACTTGTTCCACCATATATAATAAAACAAACCTCTGACTACCAGTGCACACTTTACTGAAACTACCAAAATAAAAAAAGAGTTGATGACCTGACGTTCAACCTCAAAAATAGTTCTCATCCAAGGTAAGCTTTCCTACTTCTACAAACACAGTCGTCGTGTGCCTTATCCAAGTCATCCCGTTACCCATCGGAAACTCAATTACCTCATACTGCGTATGCACTGGCACTCCAAAATGTACTGATGGCAATGGTGGAGGGTTCATCGCTCAGGTCAATGTTCTGAAAATTGTTGGTTTACATAACCATAAGATTATATCTCAGCAAGTACACCCCTAAACCCAACCTAGGCTATCATGTACCTTCAGACAATTACAAAACATCTTCACACGCGCCAAAACTTCAAACAACAAGCATATTAAACACAATCACACGCATATACAATTTCCCACATCTTGCGTTCCTTTTGTTCTCATCTTCACTTTCCACATTCCATGCTAGTGACCCGCGTAAACGTACACGCCCTAGGTACACTACGACCACTAATCACTTTCCACATCACTCGCCAATGACCCGCGTTTAAGTACACGCCTCAGGCACACTGCGATCATTTACCACATCCGACCCGTGTACCCGTTCACGCCTCATGCCCCAATCTCGACCTTAGCATCACATGCCCCAGGCCCGATCCCAATTTAGCTCGCGCCAAATGCGACAGGCCTACATGATTGGAACCCAAGCTTATAATGCCTTGGTCCAATCCTGGTCTCACCCGAGCTGATCGTGCCTCGGACCGATTCTCATTCTTGCTTTTTCAAGCCTCAGCCTGTGCCAAATGCAACGGACCTACGTGAACACGGCCCGAGTTTATGATACTCGGCCCGATCTTAAACTCGCACTTTCACGCACTTTCACACACTTTCCCACCATCACTTGCCGCACTAAAATCTCACTCAGGCACATGCTCAACATGCATCTACTATACACAACTGGCCAATCACACGTGACCCGTGCACGCACCAATTACACACAATCCATGCTCATTCAGCATTTGACATGGCCAATAATAATTAAAATTAATCTGGCCCACGCGTGCACTCAACAAGCATATACAATCACCCAATTGCTCAGCAACATACTCAATTTAATCACGACAATTTATTTATAATTTAAATACACATCCAATACATAAATTCTCATTTTTCTCCCACCAAACGGCGTCAGATTAATTCCGATCCTTCA
This sequence comes from Syzygium aqueum, assembly GCA_031216185.1. NCBI lineage: Eukaryota > Viridiplantae > Streptophyta > Magnoliopsida > Myrtales > Myrtaceae > Syzygium > Syzygium aqueum. Next base: position 769,425 of record JASUUB010000013.1, on the reverse strand, counting down.
CGGAACTTTCTCGCCATAAAATACCGGTTCTAAAAACCCAACTTGCGTCCCGAACAAATCATCACAGCCTCGTGAACAGTAATTCGCAGCTCGTGAACAGTAAATCACAGCTGGTAATTCACCTCAAATTGTCCTCCAAAAATTCTAAAAATAATCCTCAAGGCCCGCCACACATTTCCGATCAAAAACCCCAACATTTCTCACCCGAACCACTCCGATTTTACCCCAAAATCAAACTATCCGTCGATACCCAATATCCTAAATCGGGATTGGAGTGTGACTTACAAAGTTCTAGACTTAATCGGCTAGAACGGGGAGTGGCGTCACATAAACGAACACGGCAGGGATAGCGGCGAAGCTCTGCAACGGCGATCGGCTTGTGGCGGCAATCCGACCTCTTGATTTGGGGCTCACAGCCACTTGAAAGAGAGAGGGAAGGAGAGAGAAATATGGCAGTGAGGTTGATGGTGGTGGTGTACGGCGGCATGGATGGCGGCTTGAGGGTGGTCCGGTGTGGCGGTGGCGAGCGGCGACGCCAGCGGTGGAGGGAGGAACGGCCAAGGAAGCTCACGGTGGGAAGAAGAAAAAAAAACTAAATGGGGGAGGGGTCTCATGGCAAGGAAGAAGGAGAATGGGGAGAAGAAGAAGTGTTCTTGACCTAAATAGTAAATCTTGACCAAAGGTAGAAATGACCATAATACCCTTTCCTCTTATTTTTAATCCAACGATCCTGATTCGATCTTATCTTGATCCGACGGTCGAGATCAATTCTAGCACAAAATATCCAAGGGCGTACTTGTAATTTCCCAAAAATCCAAGGGTAAAATTGTTCAATCCAAATTTTTAGGGAAAACTTACCAAAATGCCATTTTCCCTTAAAGCTTGCCCTTTAATAAATCCTAGAGTTATTTTGATCACTTTCTCCGTTTCTTGCCCAAAGCGAATTTTTCCGAATGATTTAAGCGCACCAAAAATTGACACGTGTCACTTGCAGCGTCGTCTTAGCGTTTTGTTGTGACTTCCTAATTTTCCGGCGTCCAATTTGAGCAAAAATTCAATAATTAAATTCTATTAAACGCAACTCAAGCGTTTCTCGAGCTAACGGGCGACTTGCTGGGGAAATTCACAGAATCAACTCATGACTGATACTGAATCGAGTCACGTGCAAGTTCGTTCGGTACGTAACGACCTCGATTGTCATTAAAATCACAAAGATCAATCACTTGATCCGAGGGGTACGATCGTTCGGTATAATTTTAGGATCGTTCGTCAAGTCGTTTCGTGGTCTAACGGAATCACCCGCGATCCACTACTATGACAGTGGCGAACTGACCCATAACTATCCTTAGATCGGCCAACAGTGGCTCAAAATATCACTTCCGCAATTTAATGGTCGAAGTCCATTCACGATCGAATTTTCTTTGAGTGTCGCGAATTTAATTCCCCTATTAGTCTTTTGCTAATGGTTAGCATTCCCAAGAATGATAAGTTCCGGATGAGAAATTTACTACGAGCACATTTCATAAAAATCAGTTATTTCATAATTTCCAATTGGGAAAATTTTGGAATGTCACAATAGATATCCTCATACGTCCTCAGATTCACTTGTATCAATTGGCTACAAAGGTTAACTTTCAATCCATCCTCAAATCTCTGAGCCTTGTCCTCGGGATGCTCTACCATCCTCGATGCAAAATTAGACAATCTAGCAAATTCCACCTCGTACTGATCCATAGTCATTTGGCCTTGGTAAAGCCTCATAAATTCTACTAGCTTTCTTTCCCTAGCACTCTTCGAGAAATATTTCCCATAAAAACTTTCGATGAACGCGGCCTAAGTCTGGGCAACACCTTCAGGAAACACTCGATCTCCGGTGGCCTTCTACCAATCATTCACATTACCTTGTAACTGGTAAACAGCCAGGGTTACTTTTTTGGTCTTGGTGCACCCTAACACCGTAAATGCCTTTTCCAGTTCCTCTACCCATCTCGGTGCAGTCTCGGGGTCACCTTTTCTAGTAAACTTAGGCGACTTTAGCTTCAGAAACTGCTTAACTAGCTGGTGCATCAGCCTATTTCCAGCTACCTGAGCTGCCCAAGATTGGCTTGATTTCCATCATTACCCGCAAGAGTTGCGGCCTCAGTAGCATGTTCATAAGCTACGGCCCTTTCCTGCGCCTACAAGCCCATGATGTGCCCTATTTCCTGTAGGGTCTGAATAACCTCCTCCATCCTAGGATCTCTGGCCTCTTGGCCTCCGGTACTGGGTTGCCCCTGAGGTTCCTTTCCTCATCTCCTCATGGCACTAATCTCACTAACCACCTACCTGCTATAATTCCACTTGGAATTAGAGACCTAAACTAACTAAATCGGTCTAAGGTCCTAGGCAGGTAGCTAGCACAGCTACAATCAATCACTCAACATGCGGCTAAGCATAAACAACACAGGACCTCAAACAAGAAGGTATACATACTCACCTCAAATCCTGCCGCACCTATACTTCACAGGTCAATTTACACAATCAATCAATCAAGACACAGACAGTCAGGAGGTATACTTAGCACACGAGGTCACCCTACTGGCTACCCAAGGTCATCGCTCCTTATTACTCCAGACTTCGACCTGATTGGATCGAGTTGACCTTGCTCTAATACCAAATAAAACGGGGATGTCACGCCCCGTACCCTACAAAGCACAAACATCCCAACCTAGATCAAATTTGTTGTGACGTCCCAGGACGCTTCGCCGACCCATCGCCCAACGCACATACGGAAGCAACGTATACAAATATATATATACACACCCATACAATAAACAACATAACCAAGAATAGCACAACAACACTAGAATTCGATAAGATTAAAAACATATACATTTCTTTACCATTAAAAATTTATACAATATCCATTTACAAGGAGAACATACAACGGACTCAAAAACTGGTTAATTGCCACTCTAGTCAAAAAGGATCAGTGGCTAAGGGTCTGGGATACCAGACTGAGATGGGGCTCTAGTCAAAAAGTTACAACCCGATCTATCTAAAGCTAAGGCTAACTAGGGGATCAATCGAGCTCAAAATTAGGGGACTCGGATAATGAAGAACTATTAGGCATCTCCTCCTCAGAATCTAATGAGTCTAACTCGGATTCAACCTCCACTGGCTCCTCCTTTACATCCATGGCCTCAGACTTAGCATTTTCCTCGATCAGCTGCCCTATCTCCTCGTCCAACTCTACACCCTCGTCCAGCTCCAAACTAAGGTATAGTATCTAAGGTACATCTCCTCGTTCCCTAAGGGGTAAACCGATACCATCTTCTCTATACGATCGGGGATACCAAAACGCACTAGAGCTCTACCATCTTCAAGGCCGGGGGTCTGAAAAGATGGGTTTATACAATAGTGAGATGAATCTCAGCGACTACAAACCCATAAACCGAAACTAGGCTAACATACACCTCCTGACAGGCAAACAAATACACACAACAACAATATTTGCCAAACAATTAACCTAGGCTCTCTGGCCTAGATCGGGCATACAATCGACCCTGTAGATTAGGTAATCCAATGTAATGTCTACAGCACATACGTAATACACTTGGTCACACGTACGTCATACGCATGCTCATGCTCATTAGTGCTTGTCTCACACACGAATCATCGGCACGCACATTAGCCAACACATTCCAGCACACATTTTCCATGCTCATGATTCGTCTCAAATGATGCACCCTGACACGCAGCTCATTTTTTAATTTATAAACCGACCCATAGGCCCACAATTGATAAACCGACCCAAAGGCCACAATTGATAAATCGATCCAAAGCCCACAACCACAATTGATAAATTGACCCAAAGGCCACGACCCGAAAGCCACAGTTGATAAATGGACCCGAAGACCATGACCCAAAGGCCACAATTGATAAATCGACCCGAAAGCCACAATTGATAAATCGACCCGAAAGCCATGACCTGAATGCTATAATTGATAAATCGACCCGAAGGCCATGACATCTTGTCTCGTGTCCATTCTTAGAACACGAATGCTCGGCCATGCAATTCTCGCACTCGGGCAAATGAATGCAAATCACATAAGCATATAATTCCATATAGCCCAACTCATAATTCACATCCTTGGGCACCATAATTCACACCAAAACAATGGCCAATCGCACACCGCATTAATCGGTCACACAATCATGCGGCATAACATCACATACTTGAGTACAATCACGCACTAATCAGCCATTGAATCATTCAATTCAAGCAATCATGGCAAAGACCCAATCAAAACTCAACTTAGCCAAATTTAATCAAATTCGGTTCTAAGAGGGAAGCCCCAAAACAGTCCACATTAGGGCATTAATCCACCTCCTAATTAGCTCATTTAACTCCCATATATACCACAAAATCATCCAATAATCATCAGCCCACAATCAAGCCAAATACCAATCTAATTAACCCCTAAAATCCACCTAACCTATCTAGAAATGCAATCTTGGCCTAATTAAGGTTTAGGAGTTAATACTCACCTAAAACCTAAGCTCCAAACTAAGCTAATCGACGGGGAACGAGTAGCCGATCACCGGTGAGCGGTGAAATCAGCGACGACGTCCCGGTGTGGCTCACGGATGGACGACTTGGGTGAGCAGCGGTTCGACGGTCTCATGGCCAAGGAGGGGCTAATCCGGCGGTCCCTCGGCCAAACAAGAGAGAGAAAGAGACGGTGGGAGAGAGAGAGAGAATGGTCGGTCGGTGGTGGTTAGCGGCGAGGCCGGACGTGCTCGGCTCCGACGGTGGCAACGCTCATGGCAAGAAAGAGAGGGAGAGAGAGATGGCCGGCGGTGGAGAGGGAGAGAGAAAGGAGAGAGAGACAAGGCATTAAATAACTTTAACCAATTTTTTTAAATTCCAAGAATGCCCTTGAATACTTGGTCCTCACTAATCCCTATCCAATAATGGAGGGGCATTTTTGTCAATCTCTTGGCTGAATTATTGGGCTGATATAAACATAAATTAATCCTTAAATTAATCCTCAAAATTGTCCAAAATTCAGAATATCCCAAAATTAGCATAGGGGCAAAATGGTCATTTTTCAATTTCAAGCTGAATTTCCATTTTTTGACCGTACTAGTCCTAAATACATGTGGCCACACTAAAATGACGTCGTCCTCTCAAAATAGTTGCTTACGATCCCGAAAATCGATGTCCAAGTCAGGATCGAATTCTGTGATCAAAATTGCTCAATTCAAAATTTTAGGGTCTCTCACTAACGGGTGGCTGTTTAGGGGTAATGCATATCGACCTAGGGTTACTCGAGTCGTGATAGTCTCAATTACCGGGAGAACGCGAGGAATTATCACTAGCTTTGAGGGTCACAATCGTTCAGTTTAAGTTCGGGATTTGTTCGCCACGCGTGCTTTCGGTCGTGCGGGATCACTTGTGATCCGATCATACGTCTTCGGCCAAACTATATCTGTCACCCTCCTAGGATCGGTCCACATTGGCCCAAAATATTTCCTTGTCGTTTCTCATAATCGATGCCCGATTCGCGATCGGGTCCTTGGTCCACGTAATGTTTCCTAATTAGCCATTCCTTTCCGGTTAGTATCCCGAGAGAGCTCAATCTCAGGGGAGACTTACTAAAATTAAATGAGGAATAACATCAATATTATTGATCCCAGAAATTAGTCGAATTTCAGGATGTTACACCTTATATGTTTTACGTGGGGTTTAGATAAAAACCGGTGTATGTGTACGAGTGATTACATAAAACCCTGATGTGTGTTACGCGGGGTATTGAACCCGTCCTAATGCGTTTTACGCGGGACGATGCCAGGATTACCGGCAAATGGCCAACCTAATACGTTTTACGCGAGTTCGGTCTGTATATGGAGATTGGTATTGTGCCTAATGCGTTTTACGCGGGCTAAAGACACTGGGCCTAATGTGTTTTATGCGGACCAGGAAGTGTTAGATATTGATAGACCTAATGCGTTTTACGCGGGTCGAGTTAAATGAGAAATTGGCAGTGTGCAAGTATGCATCAATGAGCTTGAGCATGAGCATCGACATGGTGACGGTATATGAGTGCAAGCAAGTGCGTATCGGTGACTTGTGTGTGATGCAGGCATTAATGAGCATGAGCATGTGCATAGCGTACGTGTGGCTAAGTATGTTCGCGTATGTGCCATTACTGTGATTGTTATATGCCTAACATGCAGGGTCATTTGTATGATCGATCTGGGCCCAAGAGCCTAGGTCAATTGATTAGTGGCCGATATACTAGTTGTATGATTTGTTTGCCTGTCAGGAGGTGCATGTTAGCCTAATTTAGGTTTAGGGGTTTTACTCGCTGAGATTCATTCTCACGGTTGTTGAAACCTAAACTTTTCAGACCCCGGCCTTGAGGATGTCCAAAGTTCCTGTCCGTCTTGGGATCCCGTCCTGAATAGATCGGTAGGTGATCGAGTACCCTGTAGGGAACGGGGATACGTATATTAGGTATTTTACCACCGTATAGGTTGACGTGGCTGAGCAACACTTCCAGACCCACGAGTACATAGGTTGGTGTTTTAGGGACTACTCCAGGACTTACGAACCTCTTAGGACCTTTGATGTCCCGTTCAACGGGTTAGGTGACGTAGATCCTCAGTGTACCGATAGAGATTTGGCGAGCCCAGAAGCTTCATTCGGAGAGGATTCTGACGACGAGCCCGTTATCTGAGAGGTTGACAAGCCAGACCCGATGGATGAGGAGCTGGTGGACTAGGATTCTGACCTGGAGCCTATGGATTCAGATGGCAAGCTGGAGCTAATGGAGCATGACCCCGAGCTGGAGGGCGAGCTGGAGAAGGTCGATTCAGAGGAGGAGTCGGCAGAGGCCGAGTCCAAGCTAGATTCCATGGACTCCGAGGATGAGCCTTCTGATAGCTCCTGCGAGTCCTCAGGATTCGACCCGGACTGGTTACCTTAGGGTTTAGCCATAACCCTAGTTAGGTTGGATCGATACCTTTTTGACCGAAGCGCTTTCTTAGTTTAGTAGTTTGACCACCCAAGCCACCTACCCTTTTTTGTCGTTAATGGCCGTTGACCCGCTTTTGATTTACTATGTGTTTTTGTGTAATGGATAATGTATTGTCCCTATTTAATGTAAGCGTATATTTGTATATCCTATTGTTGTGTTGCTATCCTTGGTCACGTATTTTATATTGTACGGGTGTTTATGTTGCTTTCGCATTTGCTTGATTCTCTATCTAGCGGTGATGCATCTTGGGACGTCGCACAAATTCGACCTTAGTCGGGATGTTCACATACCGTAGGGTTCCGGGCGTGACAATAAATATGATGGAACTGGCTGTCCTAAAAACCATTTGAAATATTATGTCTGCAAGATGGCAAGATATTCAAACAATATGCCACTTCTTATCAACATATTTCAAGATAGTTTGAAGAGAGCATCTCTGGCATGGTATACCGCTCTCAACATAGAAAATTTTATCGAATGGGACCATTTGGCAGGAAAATTCCTTTGACAATATAAATTCAATGTCAAAGTACTTCCAACCCATGAGGATGTAGTCATAATCGAGAAATGAAGAAGCGACGGATTCAGAGCCTACGCTCAAAGGTGGAAAGCTATAGCTTCATAAGTTAAACCGGTTATAAGTGAGGATAAGCTTATTGAACTCTTCTTGAAGTCGTTACCAACTTAGTATTATGACAAGCTGCATATATCGAGTTGCCAAACATTCGCCGTGTTGGTGAAGGTCGGTGAAAGAATCGAATGGACATTGAAGTAAAAGAAATCTCAAGAAGTGACAGCACGGAGACCGTATCCTAGAAGAACGGATAAAGAACTTACACATGACGTGGCTATTGTATCTAACCCCAATGTTAATCAGGCTTCATTCTCAAAACAGTTTAACATCCCTTGGAGAAATCCAAAATAGTTTGAACCGAAGAAAAGGCCCGTAAAGCAATTCACTCCATTGCCATGACCTCTGTCGAAATTACTACTGATGTTGTTGGAAAGGCATTTGGTGGCCAAAAAAGTACCAAGAGACAATCCTGCAAGGTTCCCCTAGTATGATGAGTCAAAGACTTGCACATATCATATGGGAGAAAGAGGACACGATGTGGACAATTATATAATCTTGAAATACAAAGTTCAGCAACTCATAGACAAGAAGATATTAAGTTTTCAAGAGCCAGAGCCAAATGTGCATCAGAACCCTCTTCCTGAGTACAATATGGTAAATATGGTTCTTACAGAAAGAGAAATAATAAGGCTTGATGATGAAGATGAATATGAGGCCAAATTAAAAGTTTCTCGACAAGGAGATGCTCGTTTACATCATGAAGCATTCTTAAAAGGGGAAATTATAGACAACTTGGGAAAGGATTCTAGCAAATACAACTTCCAAGAAAAGTGTACTCCACCACAGTGGGCTTTTAAAAGTGAAGTGATTGTGCCCAATGGTTGGGGTGGTATGGACGATGAGCTCAACAGACAAAATAAAACTCCATCCGGTGATGAAAAGTATTAATTTGAAGAGCAAAAAGAAAGGATCTGGCAGGGTGAAAGGCGATTTACCCAAACATCACTCGAGCAAGGTGACATTGTAGACCTCTTTGGTTAAGATAATGGAAAATACAACTTCCGTGTTAAGTACACACCTCCACCTTGGGCTTTTAAAAATGAAACTATTATGCCTGATGGATAAGGAGGTATAGATGAGATCCCAATTAACGAATTAAGTCTTGAGGAGAAAGAAGATCAAGATGAGAAAATAAAGAAAAAGCTCGCCAAGAAGTGTAACATCCCGAAATTCGACTCGATCTCTGGAATGAATAAAACGAGTATCATTCGATATTTCATTTTCGTAAGTCTCGCCCGGAACTGATCACTCACGGGATACTGACCAGATGGGAATGGCCAACTAGGAATAGGCACGTGGACTAAGGACCCGGTCGTGAGTCAAGCCCGACTTAGGATAATGACGAGAAAGTATTTTGGGCCAGTGTGAACCGATCATCCGAACCGGACGATTGTGTCATCGGAACTAGTGATAATTCCTCTCGTTTCCTCTCTCGAGCTCGCCGCGATTCGGACAACCCGAGGTTGAAATGTTTGAATCCTAAACGGCCGCCCGTTGGTGAGAGATTTAGAAAATTTGAAATTTGACGATTTGATCGTGAAATTTAATTCGGACATCGAGAACGATTTTCGTGAATCTCGGGATAGTTTTTATGAGGACGACGTCAAATCAAGCGGGACATTCATGTATAGGGCTTGTACGGTCGAAAAATCGGTAATTCGACTCAGTACCGGAAAATTGGGTCAGTTTTCCCTTTTTACCCATTAGAATTCCGAATTTGAATTCTTGTGGGGGTGTGACACTTGTCAACACCCCCCTTCCCCATGCAAGCCATCATGGTAGTCCAAGATTTCTTCCAAAACCTTTGAACTTCCCCATGATATCATCATCACCTCTCACCTCACCATTCTTTCCCTTCTCTCTCTCTTTCTTTCTCTCTCTCGCCCACTTTCCCCCCATTTGGTCACTCCATCCTCTCCCTCTCCTGTCCGGCGACATTCCTCTCTCTCTCTCGTCCGCTCAGCCTCACGCCGCCGCCCTCAGCCGCCAGAAACCGCCACCAGCCAGCACCACCGCCTTGAACCTCTCTCTCTTGCCTCACCACCTCCCACCGACCGTCACTCTCCCCCTTTTTCCCTCGCCGTTCACGCCGGCAAAGCCTGGCCGTGGCTGGCCTCCCGTCCGCCTAGCTCGGTCGCGCCACCAGCCGCTCGCCGAGGCCGCCGCCGTGCGCCGTCGTCGCCCCCTCACCGTTTCCCCTTCATTCTCTCCTCTTCTCCGGTTGCATGCAAGAGGGTTGGACGCCGGTCAGCCAAGGGAAGTAGGCTGTTCGACCGCCGCTCGCCGAGGAGGACCGCCGATCGCCGTCCGCCGTTGGCCACCGCTGCTGTTCCCTCGCCGCCGTCCCTTCCTCCCTGGTGCATGCATTGTTGAACGTCGGCCAGCCACACCGCCGTTCGCCGCCGTTCCTCCCTCCTTCCTCTCCGTCGCGGCTGCATGCACGGCCAAGCCACCGCCGGAGCCGTTCGCCGCTGCACGCCGCCGTTCGCCGCCGCCGTGGTGGCTGTCCACCGTCGCTCCCTAGCCGTCCCTCTCTCTTTCCCTCCAACACTCCCTGTTCCGCCCCTCTTCACCGGAGCAGACCGCCGTCGCCGAGACCGAGCCACCGCCGCCGCGTCGTCGCCGGAACGCTCGCTGCTCACGCGCCACCACCGTGCACCGCCGTGGACAGCAGCCATCCGGGGACCGCCCAGCCGCTCGTCCTGTCCTCCCTCGCCGTAAACAGCAGCCCCGCCAGCCGTGTACCACCGCCGTGGTTGCTGTGAACCGCCGGACCGCCGCTCGCCATCGCTTCCTTGGGACTTGTGCCGCCGGTTCCACCGTTCACCGGTGATCGGCCGCCATTCCCCGTCGTCGAGCTTGGATTGAGGTGGGTGAAAACCTTTAAACCCTAATTAGGACGATAATGCGCTTTAAAACGGGCCTAGGGTGTGTTGGTTAGTCGATTAGCGTTAATTGGGACTCGGGTGAATTTGTGTGCCATTGGTGGGTGCCGGGAAACAATTGGTAGGTGACAACGCATGAGTTAGAAGAGAATTAGAGGCTGATATGAGGTGAATTAGTTGTTGTCCATGCTGGGAATTTAACGGTCCAATTAACGGAGATTAGTGGATTATCTTGATTGGAGTGCCGGGATGGCCGGAATGATTGAATCGCACGTCGGTTTGACAAACATGATAAATTGAGAATACCATGTCGCATGTTCGTGTGATCGACAATGTGGAATGTGATTGGAGAATTATCAATGTACGTCATCAGTGCCGTAATTACATGTGATGCCCGAATAAATTGATTGGGCTGATTGAGCATGTGACGTGGATCATTGATCATGATACGTTGGCATTGAATTGCTTGGACATTCTGCCGTGGTACATTGCACCAACATTCGCATGCGGAATTACATGGCTACTCATTATGCATGCCGAGTATGTGGCTTGTGGAAATTGTGCGAGAATGCGTGTGTGCCATGAACATGTGATCACCTAATTATGCCCTGACGCGTTTACGTGGGGTTCAGATAAAAATCGATTGTGTGAATGTGTGATCACTTTTCGCCCTGATGCGTTTACGCGGGGTGTGCCGTCCTCATGCACTTTGGAGCAGGACGATGCCCGGTACGTCCGGAAGACAACCATCCTGATGCGTTTACGCGGGCTCTGGTTTGTAAAGGAGATCGGTGTTACGCCTGATGCGTAAGGACGCGGGCTAGAGACACTGGGCCTGGGGCGTCTTTACGCTGGCCACGGAGTGTTGTGATTGGTCTTCGGACCGGATCTTCGGATCGGACCTTCGGGTCAGGCCTTCGGGTCGAGTAATAGAACAAATGGTTAACGTGTGATGCATAGTGTCTGATTATGTGGTGGAATCCGCTGGACATGGTATGGGACGTGTCTAAGTAGATTTCATTCTATAATCGGAACACGAATGAAGTTGTGCCGGGATGCCATAGGAAATTTGATTGTGGGCATGGCAAGATAGTGGCATTTGCATGCATATGAATGCATGAGATAGTGTGCTGAATTGTGTGACTCGGTGAACCATACTTGGAATTGCCACTAAAGTTTTGAGCATGCGTGTGACGTACGCGTGATCGAGAGTGCTGCTTGTGGATTGTAATATTACGGGATTATCTAACCTGTAGGGTCATTGAATTGTCGATTTGGGCCTACGGGCCTAAGTCATCCTCGTATGTGTATGATTTGTTTTACCCGTCAGGAGATGCATGTTAGCCTAATCTAGGTTTAGGGGTTTTACACTCACTGAGATGTGTCTCACGGTTTTTATAACCCAAACTTTCAGACCAGCGTCCATGACGGATCCACCTATCCCGATACGTTTTGGGATTCCCCTAGATTACGAGCATATCATGACTGCACCTCCAGTGGGGAATGGGGACGTATATTTGAAGCATTACTCTGCGATTAGCGTAGACGTGGGTACGACACATCCGCAGGTTCATGAGTATATAGCTTGGTGTTTTCGGGATCGTTTTGGAGACGAGTTTGGACCCCTTCGCACGATGGATGTCCCGTTCACCGTAGAGGGCGAGCTTGACCCGCAGTGTCCAAGTGGTGAGATCGTGGATTCCGAGATGGATGAGGAGGAGACGATAGGTCCATTTGCCTGGTACGAGCCTACTGAAGATGAGGAGTTAGGAGGTGTGGACCACGAGCCAGTCGTGGAGGACCCAGTAGTGGAGCCAATGGAGGTCGACGAAGCCGAGCCGATGGATACCGAGGAGTCCAAGGAGGAGATTCCTAGCGAGGATTCAGAGATACCCGACAGTTCGTCCGAGTCCGATGGTTCAGACCCGGATTGGGTACCCTAGACTAGGCTTGGTTATCTGTTTATGAGGGTATGCACTTTTTGGATTTAGGACCCTCTACCGTTGGCTGTTGTCTCTCTCTTTTGATTGCACTTATTCTCAAATGTTGCTTTCCTTGAAAACGATGTAAGAATGCTTCTGGTGGATTTTGAAATTATGGATGTGTACGTTGCCTCAGATCTCTTTGTGTTACTTCCTTGGTTCTCATATTTATTTAGTCAGGGTGTTTTCTTTTTCCGATTTTGCTTCCGCTTGTGCCTTGTGTTCTGCTTTGGGTAAAGGGTCGACGACGGCATGTCCTGGGACGTCGTACTAATCCGATCGCCGAGCGAGGCGTCGCGTGCCGGGGAGGCCGGGGCGTGACAAGAAGACAGACGATTTGTTCGCGAAGCACGAAAACAAGGTGAAATTATGGATTATCTGGGATAAGACAGTGGCCAATATAACTACCGTGTCAAATACACACCACCTTCATGGGCATCCAAAGACGAAAATATTGTGCCTGACGGTTAGGATGAAATGGATACTATTGAAGTTGACAAAAGCATGGTGTCCATGATTACACCACTAGTGATTAATCTTGATGAAGTGGATAGGCTTGAGGAAGAGAAGGATCATGTTAAACCAATTACCATTGAGCTCCCAATTGGTCAACTAAAGATCGAATAGAAAGAGGTTCAGCTTGTGATCATCACTTTACCTCTGAAGGAGAAATTTGATACCAGATGTGTACCATGGGACTACATGTCTAAAGAAGTTGATGCAATAACTAGATCGGGAAGATGTTATGTCCCAAAAGAAGGTGAGCACGAAAAGAAAGGAGTAACTGAAGAAGATGTTAAGCAGTTGTTGTCAGTCATGAGGACAAGTGAATATGAGGTAACTAAGCAATTGAGGAAGATGTCAGCATAAATTTCATTACTGGATCTTTTCAAAACCTCTGAAAGTCACAGAATGATGGGATGAAGAAGGATGTTATCGGTGACATCGAGCTGGAAGTAAATATAGGCCCTATGCCTTTCTTGATTGATTTTCAAGTGGTAGACATTCTAAAGACTTTCAACCTACTGCTAGGAGCCCTGGATTCATATGGCTAGCGCCATTCCTTCTAGTCTTCATAAAAAAGTTAGATTCATTATCAATGGTAAAATGATTACCATGTATGGGGAGGCGGACTTGACCACTTACAAGGAAAGTGCCATAACTTATGTCGAGCCTGAGATAAAAGAAAAGCTGAGTTATCATTTCTTTGAAATGATTTCTACGATACAAATTCCCGCTGGTAGTGTCATGAAATCTCCGAAACTTTCGGCATCGTCTATTATGTCTAGAAAAGTATTATGCTAATATGGATTTAACCTTGATGGTGGACTTGGACAAAAGCGTAAAGAATGAAAGAACCCATTATCCCATTTGGCACAAAGAAAAAGTATGGGGTAGGGTATGAAATCACTAGTATTCACTATGGAGGCCAAGGCCGAGGTCAAAAGAATCATGAAGGCCGTGGAAGCCGAGGTAATCGAACCATTAACTGTAACATCCCGAAATTCGACTCAATCTCTTGAATGAATAAAACGAGTATTATTCGATATTTCATTTTCGTAAGCCTCGCCCGGAGCTGATCACTCACGGGATACTGACCGAATGGGAATGGCCAATTAAGAATAGATACGTGGACCATGGACCTGGTCGCGAGTTAAGCCTGATTTAGGAGAATGACGAGGAAGTATTTTGGGCCAATGTAAACCGATCTTCTGAACCGGATGATCGTGTCAAAGGAACTAGTGATAATTCCTCTTGTTCTCTCGACAATCGAGTTCGTCGTGAATCGGACAACCGAGGTCAATACGCGTAAATCCTAACCGGCCACCCGTTAGTGAGAGAATTGAAAAATGAGAAATTGATAAATTCGATCGTGGAATTTAGTCCGGGCTTTGAGGCCAAATTTCGTGGGTTACGGGATGATTTTCTTAAGGACGACGTCAAATTATGCTGGCCACTTAGGTATAGGACTTGTATGGTCGAATTTTGGCGAACCGACCCGGTACCAGAACTTAATGTCAATTTTGCCCCTATGCCCTTTGGAATTCCGAATTTTGGAGTGTCTAGACCTAGCCCTAGGGTGTGACATTTGTCACTCTAACCCTTCCCCATGAAGCCCATCATTTTATCCAAAGTTTCATCCTACCTCTTGGCATTCCCCATGTTCATCATCATTACCTCTCACTTCTCCCTCTTTTCTTTCTCTCTCTCACTCGCTGACCACTCTCTCTCCCTCTCTCATCCGCGCGGTCTCCCTCTCTCGGCCTCACGCTGCCGCCCACAGCCCGCCGAAGCCACCGTCCGCCGGGGCTGCCGCCGTGAAGCCCCTGTCCCCTCTCGCCTCACCGCTAGCCAACCGCTTCCTCTCCCTTCCTCTCCCTCTCTTTCTCTCCTTCCACGACCGGCCAGGACCAGCTCCGCCCGTCGCCGAGGCCAGCCCCACCGCGTCGACGCCGGACTTGCCACCGCACCGCCGAGCTCACCGTGCGCCGCTGTTCCTCCCTCCGTCTCTCCTCTCCTCTCCTCTCCGGCTGCATGCAAGGGAGTTGGGCGCCGGTCAGCCAAGGGAAGAAGGCTGTTCACTCGCCGCCGGGAAGCGCCGCCACTGCCGTGTCACCGTGACCGCCGCTGCTATTCCCTCGCCGCCGTCCCTTCCTTCCCGGTGCATGCACGGTTGAACGCCGGCCAGCCACGCTACCAGCCCTCGCCGACGTCCCTCTCTTCCTCTCCGTCGCGGCTGCATGCACAGCTGAGCCACCACTGGAGCTGCTTGCCGCTACACGCCGTCGCCGACCGCCGCCGCTGTGGCCGTCCCCTGCCATCTCCCTCACCGTCCTTCTCTGTTTTTCCTCCGCCTCTCCCTGTTCTGCTCCCTCTCGCCAGAACAGCCGTGCCGTCGCCGTTCGCCGCCAAGACCGTCGTTCGTCGTGCGCCGCCGTGAACAACAACTGCCCGTGCTGCTCGGCCGCTTGTCCAGCCACCCTCACCGTGAGCCAGCAGTCCCGTCGGCCTCACGTCGCCGCCCATAGCTGCTGTGGATAGCCGACCGCCGCTCACCGCCGCCTCCTTGGGAAGTGTGCTGCCGGTTCCACCGTTCACCGGTGATCGGCCGCCATTCCCCGTCGTCCGAGCTTGGATTTAGGTGAGTGTAAACCTCTAAACCCTAATTAGGACGATAATGCGTTTTAACGGGCTTAGGATGTATTTAGTATTCGATTAGCGTCGGTTAGGACTTATATGAATTTATACATCATTAGTGGACCTCGGGAATCTATTGGTATGTGACAAAATCGAAAATTGAAGTGGATTAGAGGTCGGGACGATAAGGTTTAGCTGCTGTCCACAACGGGTCTTGAGGGCCAATTCCATGATAGATTGAGGATCGTGATGATTGGATTGCCGGGATTGCCGGGATGATTGATTTGTGTGTCGGATTGGTAATTGTGATAACTTGAGTCTACTATGACGTGTGTTTGTGTGACCGACCAATGTGGAATGTGATTGGTGAATTATCAATGTACGACATAAGTGCCATATTCATATGTGATGCCCCGAGTTATTGATTGGGCTGACTGAGCATATGATGTGGAACATTGAACATGATATTGTGGCATTGAATTGCGTGGGACATTCTGCCGTGGTACATTGCACCAACATTCGTGTGTGGAATTGCATGGCTACACATTATGCATGCCGAGTATGAGGCTTGTGGAAATTGTGCGAGAATGCGTGTATGCCATGAACATGTGTGATCACCTTCGCCCTGATGCGTTTACGCGGGGTGTGCCGTCCTCATGTACTTTGGAGCAGGACGATGCCCGGTACGTCCGGAAAACAACCATCCTGATGCGTTTACGCGGGCTCTGGTTCGTAAGGAGATCGGTGTTGTGCCTGATGCGTAAGGACATGGGCTAGAGACACTGGGCCTGGGGTGTCTTTACGCTGGCCACGGAGTGTTGTGATTGGCCTTCGGATCATGGTCTTCGGACCGGATCTTCGGATCGGGCCTTCGGGTCGGGTTAATAAAATAAATGGTTAACGTGTGATGCATAGTGCCTGATTATGTGATAAAATCTGCTGGGCATGGTATGGGACGTATCTAAGTATATTCTATTCTATAATCGGAACACGAACGGAATTTTGTGCCAAAATGCCATAGAAGTTGAATGGTGAGCATGACAAGTTAGTGAAATCTGCATGTATATGAATGCCTGAGTTAGTGTGCGGAACCGTGTGACTCGGTGATCTATACTTGAAACTGTCACTAAAGATTTTAAGCATGCGTGTGACATACACATGATCGAGAGTGCCGCTTGTGAAGTGTGATATTATGGGATTGTCTAACCTACAGGGTCATTGAAATGCCGATTTGGGCCTACGGGCCTAAGTCATCCTTATATGTGTGCGGTTTGTTTTTCCCGTCAGGAGATGCATGTTAGCCTAATTTAGGTTTAGGAGTTTTGCACTCACTGAGATGTGTCTCACGGTTTTTATAACCCAACCTTTCAGACCCGTGTCCATGACGAAGCCACCTGTCCCGGTACGTTTTGGGATTCCCCTAGATTACGAGCATATTATGACTGCACATCCGGTGGGGAATGGGGAGGTGTACTTGAGGCATTACTCTGCGATTAATGTAGACGTGGGTACGACACATCCTGAAGTTCATGAGTATGTAGCCTGGTGTTTCCGGGACTGTTTTGGAGACGAGTTTGGACCCTTTCGTACGATGGATGTCCCGTTCACTATAGAGGGCCAGCTTGACCCGCAGTGCCCGAGTGGTGAAATCATGGATTCCGAGATGGATGAGGAGGAGACTATAGGTCCTTTCGCTTGGTACAAGCCTGCCAAGGACGAAGAGTTAGGAGGTGTAGATCACGAGCCAGTAGTGGAGGACCCAGTGGTGGAGCCAATGGAGGTCGATGAAGCCGAGCCGATGAATACCGAAGAGTCCGAGGAGGAGATTCCCATCGAGGATTCAGAGATACCCGAAAGTTCGTCAGAGTCCGACGGCTCAGATCCGGATTGGGCGCCCTAGGCTAGGCTTGGTCTTGTTGTGAGGGTAGACACATTTTGGATTCCGGACCCTCTACCTGTTTGGCTGTGACTCTCTTAGTCCTTAGTTCTCTTGACCCTTATGACAGTACTCTTCTTATTGCACCCTGTTTCTATTGTTGTTTTATTTGGATGATGTAAGGAGGTTCTGACAATTTTTGGTTATGGATGTGTACGTTGCCACAGACCTTCTTATGTTGCTTTCCCTGGGTCTCGTATTTATTCTATCCGGGTGTTTTAAATTTTTGCTTCCGCATGTGCCTTATATTCTGCTTTGGGAAACGGGTCGATGACGACACGTCCTGGGACGTCATACCATTAAGTCGACTACCGAATGGGTTGTTGTGTGCCGTGGAGGTCGGGGCGTGACATTAACCCATCGATGTGGAAGGGTAAGGCTAGAGAGTTACCCTATCATCAGATTCATATCAGAGAAAACTTTCCTAGGCCTCCCAAACTACTTTCAGAAGAAAATTTACATGCAGAAGCAAAGTCTATTTTGCTGGGTTTATTTGAAGAAGATATTATCAATGTCGTTATAACTGAAGACAAAGACACCTATGTATTGAAGTAGAAAGATTCTTTTGAACCTTTTACTTATTGTTGCCTTTACAATTTGTCTGTTTCATGTTGATGTTGTTTGCAATTTCAATTCAATTGCAATTTACATTTCTTTCAATATAGATGTAATTGCATTTTTCAAATTTAATAAAAGTGTTCAATGTTTTGTTAAGGACGTATGGAAACAAAACCAAACCAATGATGAATATTGCTCTCACATGTGAGGCTTGAGGCTTTGGGTTTTCATATGATTCCTGATTGCGAAAACGGTCTTAAGAGCAAGGATGTCCAAGGATATGAGGATTAGCTCTATTTTCTTGATTTCTTCAAAACAAGATTTCAAAATAATTTTTCAAAATGGTTTTTCATTAAACCTCATGCATCAATTTATTTCATATGCAATTACTAATCATATTTGTTACATGTCAGGCATGAGCATTCACACATCTATAATAGGTTCATAAGTGGCCTGAATCTCTTCGAAGAGATCACTAGTGATATTGAAATGGCTAATGAAGATAAGGAATGGATCAAAAGAGAATGGATTCGTCATGAAGAATCAAAGCCACTCACGTTAGAGAAAACGATTACTGTTAATCTGGGTGATAAAAAGAGCCCTAAATAGCCTTACCAAACAAAAAAAGAGAGCCCTAAAGAGGTTAAGATTGGAGAAAGTCTTTCATCAGTAGAAGCAAAAAGAATAACAATTTGCTCAAAGAATATCAAGATATATTCGCATGGTCTTATGCCGACATGCTGGGTCTTGATCCAAGTATAATTAAACATGGTTTGCCAATTGATCCAAGTATTCCACCAAAGAAGTAAAAATTAAGGCGAACAAGGTCGGAATTGGCAAAGAAAATAAAAGAAGAGGTGATGAAATTACTCAAAGTTAGTTTTATCGAAGTAGTGCTATATCCATAATGGGTTGCCAACATAGTACCCATAAGGAAAAAAGATGGTCAAGTGCGGGTGTGCATCAATTATTGCGACCTAAATAAAGTAAGCCCAAAGGATGATTTGCCACTGCCACATATCGATGTATTAGTGAATAGCACTGTTGAGTTCGAAATATTTTTATTCATGAATAGTTTCTCAAGATATAATCAAATCCTCTTGAACAAATAGGATAAGGCTAAAACATCCTTCATAACACCATAGGGCACATTTTGTTATAAGGTAATGCCTTACGGTTTGAAAAATGCTACTGCTACATATCAAAGGGCAATGGTAACTCTGTTCCATGACATAATGTACAAAGAAATCGAAGTATATATGGATGACATGATTGTAAAATCCAAACAAGGAGAAGATCGTGTTGAAGTGCTTCACAAATTGTTTGAAAGACTTAGAAAGTACAAGCTACGGATAAACCCCAACAAGTGTGTATTTGGGGCAAAATCTGGCAAACTGCTAGGATTTGTGGTCAGTAACAGAGGAATCAAAATTGATCCTTCCAAGATCAAGGCAATATATGATTTAAAGACTCCTACTATGGTAAAAGAAGTGAGAAGCTTGTTAGGGCGATTGAACTACATTGCCCGTTTCATCTATCAGCTTTCTAAGACTGCTAAACCATTCTTCAAACTATTGAAGAAAAATGCCAAAGTAAAATGAGATGCAGAATGTCAACGAGCCTTTGACAAGATCAAAGAATATCTGGTATACCCACCAGTGTTGGTACCACCAATTTCTAGAATCCCGTTGATCTTATATTTGACGATTCATCATGAGTCGCTAGGAACGATGCTTGTACAAAGAATGCCGAATGACGGTAAAGAACAAGCCATTTATTACTTGAGCAAAAAATTCACAACATCATAAGTGAATTACCCAGCAGTTGAAAAGGCATGCGTTGCATTGATTTGGGTATTACACAGATTGAGACAGTACACCTTTCATCACCAAATTTTGCTAGTGACTGAGAATGATCTGATCAAGTATCTTCTTCAGAAATACTCCTTGGTTGGGAAATTAGCAAAATGGCAAGTCTTGTTATCTGAGTTCAACATCATAAGTTCATCCCAAAAGTCAGCCAAAGGACGAGCAATAGCAGACATACTGGGCAGAAAATTCGCAAAATATTGCCAGTTCTAAAGAACAACTCGATGACCACATATTGACATCGGTCGATGATAAATGGACCATGTATTTTGATGGTGCAACCAACTTATTTGGATCAGGAACTGGGGCAGTACTGATCTCCCCAGAAGGCCAACACTACCTAGTATTTGCAAAACCGGTATTCTCATGCACCAACAACATCGCTGAATATGAAGCATGTATCCTTGGCCTGCAATTGGCCCTCTCGATGAAGATAAGGAGAATTCAAGTATATGGAGATTCTACGCTCATTATATTGCAAATAATTGGAGAATGGCAAACTCATGATGCAAAGCTAATTCCTTATTGCAAATAATTAGAAGGAATGATGGAGGAATTCGAAGAAATAACATTTGACTATCTTCTAAGAGCTCGGAATCATTTTGCATATGCTCTTGTAACCTTATCATCCTTACTCCAAGCTAAAGATGGTGTGGATATAAAACCATTGAGAATCAATATTCTCGAACAACCAGCACACTGCATGGTAGTTCAAGCAAAATTTGACAGTGAACCATGGCTTCATGATATCAAGAAGTACTTACTAGCAGGAGAATTTCCTTAAGAAAGCCAGTCAGGTGACAAAATTTATCAGAAAGATAGCCAGCAAGTTCTTTCTCAATGGACAGGTTCTTTATGAAAAATCATTCAATTTGATCCTGTTAAGATGCGTTGATAGCAAAGAAGCTGAACAATCATGAAAGAAATCCATGAAGGTGAATGTGGTCTGCACATGAACGGCTATCTTCTAGCTCGCAAAATCATGAGATTAGGATATTATTTTATGACAATGGAAACAAATTGCATTCAGCATGTGAGGAGTTGCCGCCAATGTCAAGTTTATGGAGACAGAATCAATGCACCGCCAAATGACCTGCATCAAATGTTGGAACCATGGCCATTTTCAATATGAGGAATTGACATGATTGGTCCAATTAACCCCAAGGCCTCAAATGGACATCGTCTCATCTTGGTGGCAATTGACTACTTTACCAAGTGGATTAAAGCGAATTCATATGCAAATGTCACTGTCAAGAATGTGGCAAAATTCATTAAGCGAGATATCATCGCTAGGTATGGAGTTCCAGAAGTAATCATTACTAACAATGGTTCAAATTTGAATAACAAAATTGTAAAGGATCTGCTTGAACACTTCCACATTCAACATTTGAATTCATCTCCAATACTGCCCATAAATGAACGGAACAGTGAAAGCAGCAAACAGGAATATCAAGAAGATATTATCCAAAATAGCTGAGAAGTATCGTGACTGGCACGAAAGATTGCTATATGCTCTGATGGCATACCAGACTTCAAGTCGAACATCAACTAGGGCAACTCCATTTTCTTTAGTTTATGGGATGGAAGCGGTATTACCCGTCGAGATAGAAATTCTTTCATTAAGGATATTATCCCAATTGAAACTCTCAGAAGCCGAATGGAGCCAACAAAGATGTGAACAGCTCAACATGATTGATGAGAGAAGATTAAGGGCTATATGTCATGGACAAGTTTACTAGAAAAGAGTTGCTAAATCTTTCAACAAAAAGGTGAAACCAAGACATTTTGAAGTAGATGATCTAGTAGTGAAGAAAGTCATTCCCAATAACTCGAATCCATGTGAGAAATTCACTTCGAATTACGAGGGTCCATACATTATCAAGAAGGTTCTTCTTGGAGGAGCATTGATTCTTCTAGATATGACAGGAACAGAATTAGCATATCTTGTAAATGCAGATGCTATCAAGATTTTCTACCCATGAAATAAAGACGAACATTCAAGAAAAGATTCGGGTCACTTTAGAACATGTGCATATCATGCATGTCATATATTTCATGAACATGTTTATCTATTTTGCAGAAGAAAGCAAGTTTGAATCTGAACTGGTTGACAATTTCAGAATTCCCAATGGAATTATCAAATAGTAGAGGGAAGCATCATTTTCCAATTCTATTTTAAATTAATATCCTATAATGTACTTTCGGGGGAAGAACAGTAATGGTGCCAAAACTTGTGTACGGAGGTCACTTTGGTGCCAAAACTTTCATTTGGATCATTTTAGTGCCAAAAAATTTGAAAAACGATCTTTTAAGTGCCAACTCCGATTTGGTTGGTCGGAAATCTGACGTGGCAATTTTTTATTAGTATTTGAAGCCGACGTGGCTCGCCAGAGAGCACAGTCAGCTTGCAAAGAATAAAACGACGCCGTTTTATTCACCATACCTACACGGCGCCGTTTTATTGAGCTTCTTCTCCCCAAAATAAGAACCCTAATCCCCAAATTGAAAGATGGAAGGTGGAAGCTCGGCTGACATTCGAGATACCTAACCGCGAAAAGCAGAACCTTAAATCCCCAATTATCAGCTCACGCTTGCAGATGGAGGGCGGCAGCTCACGCTTGCAGATGGAGGGCGGAAGCTTCAGCAGCGGCTCACATTCGATTAAAAAAACCCAACTAGATGGTGAGTGTTACTGTTTTTGCGGGTTACCGAGTCCGAGAAGAACATCTTGGACTCAGTTAAATCCCGGGAGAAGATTCCATGGATGCGGCAGGTATAGAGAAGGCTCAAAGTGCAAATATTTCAAATGGGTTGATGCCAAATTCTCCGGCCGAGCCACAGAAGTGATCTTGCAGCTACTTGAAGGACGACATCAACCTCCACCTACATTAATGGACGAGTTAGATGATGTCGACTCAATGCAAGCTCAAATGAAGGGTTTAACATCTTTAATCGACCATTTGAAGAGGGAAGTTTCAAGGCTGAAAATTGAAAGAAACTTTTATCGAGTATTGATTGTGTTGTTGTTCTCTTGTGTAGTATATTCAAATTTGAAGTGACTAATGAGAAGAAGTTTGTATGTCTACCATAATCAAAGATGTGGAATATTTACTTGTATTTGGTCATTTGTAAGTAAAGTGTGTGTTACTGGTTTGCTGCAAATTGTATGGAACAAAAGGCTTTGTTCCAATCTATGGTGGAAATGGAAGGTTGGAGTTGGAATTCATTGGTTGTGAGCACTTCAAATTTTTTTTGCCTGGTTCTGTATTGTATATATCGGTTTGGTTTGCTTGGTTTTTGCATCAGATGTAATGGTTTGCTGCAACCATTGCATCTGCAAACCATGAAGAAATTAAAGGGTGCTGACAATTCACGAGTAACTATTTCAGTGCTATAAGCTGTAAATAGTGATCGTTTCAGTGCCAAGTTTTTCTGAAAGTGATCATTTTAGTGTCAATCGCGATGAAAAAGTGATCACTCGTGTTGCAGGAGTTTCAAAAAAAGAACAAATCAGTTTCAACTATGTTTCCTTGGCTTGCACCAATCGTGGTGCATGTTCTTGCACCAGTTGAGTTGCTGGTGCATCTTGTTCTTGTACCAGCTCATACAAGTGTTGGTGGAAGAAGGCACACCAGCACCCAGAGTTGCACCGAGAGCTGTGTTGGTGCAACAGGATGCAGCAACAGCCACAATTGCACTAGTGCTGTGCTAGTGCAGCTTGTTCTTACACCAGTACTTGTATTTGCTAGTGCAGGAAGATCCAGCACCCACAACTTCAACCAGCACGAAGATCCAGCACCCACAACTTCAACCAGCAACAATAATTAACCAACAACTTCCAAAAACAACATTAGCCTCATAACAAGGTGCAAGACAATAAAATAACAAAAACATTGTTGCCATTGACATTGCTTGGTTCTTTACAAAAATAAACATGTCCATATACAACATCAGCCCCCAATCAGTCAACGATCCCCTCCCACCTAACAACAATGGCAGCAATCCCCATCAGTCAAGATACCATGTCCAGCACCCTCCCATTAGTCAATATGCACAACACCCCCGGCTCCTTTTCCTTTTGCACTTTTGAATTGATTCATAATTCGAGCACTCTTTCGAACTGGACGCGTAGGTTCATTAATTGGCATTTCTGTCACATTCTTCTCAGCATCAACAATTTTTTTTGTAGCACGTGTCATGTGTCGGGACCTCTCCGTAGGAACATTGGCCCCATGATCAGTCGGTTGAGAAGGAACTAGTACCGGTTCTGTTGGTTGAGATTGAACTGGTGCAACTTTATTTGTTGGTGGCTGTTTTGAAGCTATACTCGTTGTCTTCTTCTTCTTCTTTGCGCTCTTCTTTGGTTGTGCGTTTGACTCTTGAGTCCCACCTTGAGAGATAAGCACCTCCGAATTTCTTCCAGGCTACAAGAACATAATTATATTGTTAACCAAATTAATTGAAATATCATAAATTAAATACATGAGTCCTACAAATCTTACATTGAAAATAGTCATTCCAGTACGTTCATCTGTGTAAATCCCATAACCATGTTACCTTATTCTTTTTCCAAGAACCCCTCTTGTTCGTTGTGGTGCATCACTTTGAGCAACTTGTGGGGGAGCAACCTGTGGGGTTCCCTGTCCTTGTGCAATTTGTGCAGTTGGTCGTCTTCTCACCTGAGATACACATAACAAAATTAAACTCAGCCTATAAAAGACAAACACAACAATGTATAGCTTACTGGATATTTTTTCCTCATTTATTCGACAGTGGACTCAATTGTTGTTGTTGCTGTCCTGCATGTAGTTGTCCCTACACTTTGGCCTACAACAGGGCCTTCTGTTGGCCCTTCAGTAGGCCCAAGAGCAACCTCTTCAGTAGGTGTTGTTGTTGGCCCACGATCAGCTCTTGCAACAACGTCTTGTACACGTTGCCTTTTCAACTGACAACCTTTCTTATTGTGCCCTTCCTTGTAGCAATAGGAGCATTTCATCTTCACCCCGATCTTACTCATCCTCTGACTTGATGCCTCTCCCTCCTGTATTCTTTGTTTTTTCTTTGGCCTTCCTATTTGCTTCTTTAGTGGCAAAGGTAAAGGGCCTTCATGATTTGTTGGCTCCCAAAATTTGCTACTTCGGATAGGCTGCATCATGAATTGGTACGAATTAAGGTATGAGCTTTTTTTGTACCAATCATGTAGGTAATCCTCTGGCCTTTCTTGCTTCATCAAAATGGCACAAATACCATGGGGACAAGGAATTCCACTTAGTTCCCAAGCTCGGCATGAGCACTTTCTTCTATCTAGGTTGACCACATACTTATCATTATTGTGAATGATCTCATATCCATTTTCTCCATTCCAAACCGGATGGCAGAACCTACTAGCAGCAACGTTCGCATCCAATTTTTTTACAATTCTAGGACCGCATTCTCTGCTCCACTTGGTAGCCCCATCTCTTTGCATGTGCAGTCTGGTCATGACCATAACTCGAATATCATCAAGCATGCTGATGATTGGCTTGCACCTGGCCTCTAAAATTCTGCCATTGAAAGCTTCACTGAGATTGTTGTCAATTATATCACATTTAAATTCTTCGCTGAAGAAGGCCCTACACCAGTGCTTAGCTTCTGTCTGGAATAGTGCATCAAAGCCTTCTTTTGTCAGCTGCAACAATCCCTCTTTGGCTAATCTGAAGTCAGCCATGTTGGTACTCTTTGCTATCTGCCAAAACAGCTTCTGCAGCATATCTCCTTTGTAGATCTTTGCCCAATTTGCATATATGTGCCTCGCGCACATTCTATGCTCAGCATATGGCATCAACTCAGCCAATGCAGGAACAAGTCCCTACAAAAATTCAAATCAACAAATACAAGTCAGAAAATACTCAACTAATTAATATTAAAAGGGAATTAATTGACAATGGTATTACCTTCTGTTGGTCGCTCATGAATACAAGTCAGAAAATACTCAACTAATTAATATTAAAAGGGAATTAATTGACAATGGTATTACCTTCTGTTGGTCGCTCATGAATGCCCATCCTCCCCCATCGTTTATGTCAAGGTCAACCATTAAATTCTTAAGGAACCAGGACCAAGTATCCTTGTTCTCAATCTTGACAACTGCCCAAGCTATCGGAAACATTTGATTATTGGCATCTCTCCCCACAGCAGCCAACAACTCCCCCTTGCATATACCCTTAAGAAAACATCCATCCAATCCTACAACTCTTCTACAACCAGCCAAAAAGCCCCGTTTGCATGCATCAAAACAAACATAAAATCTATCAAATCTAGGCCCACAATCAGGCAGTGGCCTCTCTACAACCTCAGCATATACCCTACTAGATGGGTTTTGAACCACGCATTCGTGGGCATAATCCCATACCTGCGCATATTCTTCCTTGTACCGACCCATCAATATTTGCAACACCCTCTGCTTAGCTCTCTTGCACTGATTCCTCGACACATTAACTCCCACCTCCTCCTTCACTAACTGCTTAAACTGAGGGCATTTGATCTCGGGCATTGCTTTGATTGTATTAAAAAAATGTTTCGCCAACCACACACTTGTTACCCTTTTGTTATCAAAATGAATTGAACAAGTATGTTCCTCCTGGAAGGACCTAATCTGAAATGACCCCTTCCTACTCATAGCGTCGTACAGCTTCCAATGACAATTGGGTTGTGAGCACTTAGCTCTCACAAATTCCTTCGTATTTCTAATGAATTCTACGCTCCTCTGTTCAACAATAGAACTCTCCACAATAGCTTCTTTTAATTGTCTTGCATTATCAAATTTCATGCCGACACACAAAACAGGTTTATCAACATTTGGATCATAGCAAGGGTACTTACTTTTCCTTCGACGAACAGGTTCTTCATTATCATTCTCCGAACCAGCAGTTTCATTGCCGCAACTTGCTGTATCTTCACTTCCATTACCTCCATCCAGCTCAAGCCTTTCTCCTAAAGCTGGGAGTTTTTTTCTGAAAAATTCTTTTTGTTTTTGTCTTGATTGTTGGAGTTCATCATCGTCTTCATCACTTAGAAAATTGACAATTGGCAAAGCTTCATCTTCTGACACACTATGTTGAGCAACTTCCCATTCTAATCCAACTAAGTCTTCATCAGCGACAGCTTCAACTGAGACTTCACCCACATTTCTATCAAAATCTGTCTCCCTCTCCTCCCTCCCTTGACTCTCATGTTGCCCTCCATCTAACGTAGACTCATCCCCAACCTGATTACTATTATTTCCATCATCCTCATCAGCCTCATTAGTCTCATCATCACTATAATATTCAACATAGACCTTAGCTTCATCGCCGTGAAGATAATGGTAAATGATATCCTTAATACCATTATCGTCACTAAAAAATCTCAAGCCATCCTTCAATTCCTTCCCAGGAACACAATAGTGCAATTGTTGCACTTTACTTCGAAAAAAATACAACAAATCCTTCACAAAATCAATATATGATGGCTTCCCAACATTGACGTAAATAGTACCTTCGTTCCCACCACAATATTCCCAGTCGTCAGGGCCAATAACAAACTCTCCACCATAACAAACAATGACGCCTACATGATTCCCCTCCATTTCAATGCTGCACCCAAAGAATAAAAATAAAAAGTCATTCATTGAGACTACATAGCATAATCATCAACAACTTTACATTTAATTGATTAAACAATTATCGAAAGAAACAAAGGAAGCCGATTTATTCAATTCAATTGATTAAATAACGTAATGTCCAACACCCATTTTTCAATTCGACCCCATTCGGTCCCCACAGCAACACTAACCACTGTCCCCAGCACTCCAACCACTGTCCCCAGCACTCCAACCCATTTTTCAATTCGACCCCAATACCCATTTTTCAATTCGACCCAATTCGGTCCCCACAGCAACACTAACCACTGTCCCTAGCACTCCAACCACTGTTCCCAGCACTCCAACCCATTTTTCAATTCGACCCCAACACCCATTTTTCAATTCGACCCCATTCGGTCCCCACAGAAACACTAATCACTGTCCCCAGCACTCCAACCACTGTCCCCAGTACTCCAACCCATTTTTCAATTCGACCCCATTCGGTCCCCACAGAAACACTCCATTTTTCAATTCGACTCCAACCATTGTCCCCAGCACTCCAACCCATTTTTCAATTCGACCTCAACCCATTTTTCAATTCGACCACATTCGGTCCCCACCATTGTCTTCAGCACTCCCATCAGTTTCTCTAGTTTCCCTCTGCGCCGAGCCCTCATTTTCCCCTCCACGCTCTATTTTTCAATTCAGTCACAGTCGGTCCCCACAAGTTTGCCCTCCCGACAAAAGTGATTAAATAAAAGTGAGGTCCCCACTATTTTTCCCTCCCCATAAAAGCAGGCAGTCTAAGTCGAGCCCTCATTTTGCCCTCCGTGCCCCAATTTGCCTGTCGAAACCCTAAATTCTCCACCAAATTGACCCACGGCGAGAACATGACAAACCTGAGTGAAGCGGCTGAGCGACGGTGGGCCAGCAAACAATGGCGCAGCTATGACGACGGCAGATAGACGGCGGTGGACGACGGCGGGTAAGCGACAGTGCGCGAGTGACGGAAGGCGATCGAGGGAGGTGCCCGAGCGACGGAAGGCGATCGAGGGAGCTAGGTCAAGCGAGGGAGAACTCAAGCCCTAATTTTAGCCCCCTTCTTCAGCGACGTCGTTTGTTAAACGCATTCCACGTAAGAAAATAAAACGACGTCATTTCTTGTGGAGGATGGAAAACGACGTCGTTTATGCCATTCCACGTGGACTGCGATTTAAAATATTTGCCACGTCAACTTATTTTTCTTTAATATAAATGCCACGTATTTTTTTTGCCGGAATCTCTCGCCGTTGGCACCAAAATGATCATTTTTCCTCCGATTTAGCACTAAAGTGATCCAAATGGAAGTTTTGGCACCAAAGTGGCCTCCGTACACAAGTTTTGGCACCATTACTGTTCTTACCCCTGTACTTTCCTTTTACTATGCCCAGAGAGACAAAGAAAGGAAGCAACAATAGAAGAATACACAGTGTAACCAAAGCAAGGGCATGCAAACAAGAGGGATCTTGATAAATTGATCAGATAGGTATCCCTAGGTCGTGAAGTCATGTGAGGTTACCCTTTTAAGAGAAAGATCAGACCTTTTTCTTGCCCAAGCGGAATGACACTAAGGCTGAGCAAAAACAAAACAAAGTGTTTTGCAAAGGAAAATACTTCAATCAAAGATTTTGAAACACGCTTTCTTTGAAAATGCAAAAAGCATCAAAATTCCCTAAAAGGGATAATTTGACAAAAGGTTTTGAAAAATTTCATAGAAAATGTTTGGACCAAATCAAATGGGAAGACCTTCAAATGATGAAGGTAAGCCATATCCAAACACGTCCCCTATACACTCAAAGTCAAAGTGTCAAAGTGAGTAAGAAAAACTTATCCAAAGGAAATAGGGGATATTCGCAATAATTACATGAATTGAAATGATGAAAAGGCAATCATTTCACTATCCCATACACATGTTTATCCCTTGCAAATCAAATTTGAGCCAAAATAGTGGAGAAGTTTTCCCAAAACAATCTTGTTAAGAACCACCCCATATTGGGGCAAATAAGGAGGTTTATAGGTTGACAACTATGGAGAATAAGATCAAGAAAGATTTTATTGCATACTCTTGCATCAATCTTTCTGAGATAACTTCACATGAAGTCATAAGGAAGCTCAAAACATTCCAAAAGGAAGAAGAGCACTTCATTTTCTATACCCAAACACATTACCTTTGACAAAGCCCAATTGAGCCTGAATATTCATTTCAGAACCATAAGTTGGTGATCATCTCTTCGCACTAGAGCATGAGCATATGAACCACTTTAATAAATAGAAAGCAAAAGGGCAGAATGCAAAACGATTAAGGACAAAAGAGTCTGGGGCATGAAAAAAGCAATATGTCTGATAAAAGCAAGGCCAATGCCCAGAAAAATGAGCAAAAGAAAAGAAAAAAAGCATTCAAAAGAAAGGAAAGCAAAAGTTATGAAAAATCGAAAGTCACAACAAATCGGTGATTGAAAAGATCTCGATGATAGTTTAGGGGACTCTTGTGTTCATGATAAGAAAAGATCCCCATTGGACAAAGAAAAAGTGTGGTGATGCCAAGAAGATCACTAATTTCATAAAAACCCTGAATTCAAAAAAAAAAGACAATTGAACCTTTTGAGTCTACCCAATACCAACATTACAACCTCTCCTCAAAGACTCTTCAAATTGAGATGTTGAGAGTATAAATATGATTCCATGACAAAAGCCATCACTTAAAGAAGTGTATGCGATATTGTCTTATCTTATCCTCGAGGTTCTTAAGTTGAAGACCCGAAGTCAAATATGACGAAATCTTTTTCTTGGCCTCAGAATGTCTATCCTTTGAATAGCCATTGACCAAGCCAACATTACAACTTTTTGAAAGATCTTATCGGATCAATTGGATTGTATACATTGTGATTATCTTCGAACACCTAAGGATTGATTAAGAGAGGTAAAATTAAGGGATATCATATCAGTCCCCTTCTAATCAAATGAAGGAAAGACCAAGTTCATAGATCGAAATAAATCCTTTCTAATGAAGATCTTCCAAATGATTATTTCAAGCATTTCTTGAAAATTTGCAAGCATTTTGTTCAAATAATTCCTTGAAAAGGAAATTTGATTGTCTGAAATACGTACAAAGAATGCAAATTTCAAAACTACATTTCAATAGTTTTTGGTCAACTTAAAACTAAGTTTTCAAATAGTTTGTGGTAAACTCAAAACCACATTTCAAAAGGTTTTTGGTCAACTTAAAATTAAGTTTTCAAATAGTTTGTGGTAAACTCAAAACCACATTTCAAAAGGTTTTTGGTCAACTTAAAATTAAGTTTTCAAATAGTTTGTGGTAAACTCAAAACCACATTTTAAAAAGTTTTTGGTCAACTTAAAACCAAGTTTTCAAATAGTTTGTGGTAAATTCAAAACTACATTTCAAAAAGTTTTTGGTCAACTTAAAGCCAAGTTTCCAAGTAGTTTATGGTAAACTCCAAACCATATTTCAAAAAAGTTTTTGGTCAACTGCAAGCCAAATAGTTTGTGGTAAGATAAAAGAAAAACCACATTTCAAACAGTTTTGATTAATTTCAAAACTACTTTTCAAAATAGTTTTTGGTAAGCTAAAAACCATATCAAGGTTAGTGAAACCTCAAAATCACAAAACTCACAGTTAAGATGTTCATTGTTTGAAGTCTTTCCAAAGTCCTATTTGGTGAGGAGCCACTAGGCAAATTTCAAAGTCATATTTGATGATGAGCCACTAGGCAAATTTCAAAGTCCTATTTGGTGAGGAGCCATTAGGCAATTTCATGTTCTATTGGCGAGGAGCCACTAGGTAAATCTCAAAGTCCTATTTGACAAGGAGTCATTAGGCAAATATCCGAAGTCCTACTGGTGAGGAACCCTATGCAAATTTAAGTCCTAAGGTGAAGAGCCGCGGGCGTTTATGGTTCGTGAGTTTGTCCTTAAACGGCGAAATCAGAATAATCATCATAATCATCACTACCATCAATTCATGCCCTTGGATGAGCAGCAAAGAAACTCTCACAATCAGGTAAGTTTCTCTCCCTCAATCATTAAGAACCTTTCAAAATGTGTTCCAAAAAGAGAACCTTTGGATTGGATTACGAATTACAAAAATCAAAGATCCTAATTAGTTGTTGTGAAATTTCTATTTTATCTTGTTTAGTGAGTTGACTAAATATTCAGGTGTCACCTTGTCTTTGAGATCAACCTCTAACGAGCTCAATCTCAAAGAGGGGCAGCTGTTAACATCTAATTTTTAGCTCATTTTTGTCATTTTTTTTAAAATTTCAAAATTAGGTCTAGGGATCTTGGCCAATCCTAGAAACCTATTTCTAAACCAAAAAATATTTTTTTAGCATTTTTCTGCATTTTTTTCTTAATTTCTTTTAGTCAAAATAAGCAAGAAAATCAAGTAAAATAGTACATGGAATCAGAAAATTCCATAAAAATAGCATTAGTCTTCTTTTAAATCCAATTTCATAAATGCATTGTCAATTTTGAAAATTTCAGTCAGGTATATGTTTTTCCCAAAATTGGGCAAAATTAAACTCGAATTGAACCAAAAATGAAATTAAAGTTTTTCCAGACATTTTTAAGTCATAGTGTCTTCACAACAATTGATTCTGGAACCTGGAATTGCACAATGGTCGATCTAATTGCACAATTTGACATAAAAATAAAAAATTCCCAAAATTTGATTGAAAATTAAGAATTTGAACCCAAATTGGGAAT
Organism: Syzygium aqueum; assembly: GCA_031216185.1. NCBI lineage: Eukaryota > Viridiplantae > Streptophyta > Magnoliopsida > Myrtales > Myrtaceae > Syzygium > Syzygium aqueum. The sequence continues at coordinate 737,035 of JASUUB010000013.1, read as the reverse complement.
CGTGCCTAAAATGAACTTGTCAAAATGTAAGACTATCATTTCTAGGGTTAATCAGGGATGGATAATTCAATTTTTGCATCAATTTTGCCTAATCAGGTCACTAGGACATTAAATTGAACAAAACCTTATTAACCCGAATATAAAAATGAGAAAATCTTGGGCACAATTATAATAAAAATTGGGGAAAATTATATGTTTGAGTTCGGAATATAATGAGGAATTCAATTTTGGTGTTTAATTTGAAAATTTGGTCAAAATAGGGTCCAATTTGCATTTTTGGTCAAAACCGGAACTGCCGAATCGAGCGAGTCAACCCAACCCGACCTAAACAATGCATCTTCTTCACCCCGACTCACCCCAACACGTGCACAAACCTAGAAAATCATTTTAGACCCGAGACTTCTTTGATGATTTCTAACTGTTTTAGCACGTGTTGTCGCGACCTAAAAATTTTCAGGCTAATGGATTATTAAGACTAAGCTTAATTCAGGTCCTCCCAAGTCCTACCAATTCGCAACTTAGGGTTTAAGTATTTAACATGTAAATATTTTCATGTTTAGAGTCGCCACTAATCTATTTGTGGTAGATTGATTAGAAACCTAAATAAAACATAGGGAGATATGTTTTATTCTTAAGAATTAGAGATTCTAAGCTCAGAGACTTAATTACGCTAGGTCTAGTCTAACGCCCTTTCGGTACCTTTTCTTAAAAAAAAAATGATTTGGCAAATAGTTTGGATCCATTTTAACTCAGTCACTAACATGTGAGGTGTTCATGCGGGTGCGCAAATCACCAAAGTAACACCCAATAATTAAAACATTAAATTGCAAGATTGGGAAAATTAATTACCTCGAAGTAACGTAAGCATCTATATTGTTAGCTAGAAAATCACATCAACCATCCTAATATGATTTCTAATTAACAAGCAATTTACTCAATATTTTTGGATTTTTTCACTTATTTAAATGAAAACTAACCTATATGCAATGACGTGCAAAAATTGACATGCGCTTAATGCAACCTAACATGCAAACTATATGTCATGCAACAACGTGACCTATTTCTAATGACGGACAAACGATTTATTTTTGGTATTTTTCTAATGAAATTCGGAATTAAAAAAATATCTAAATTAACATGCAATTTAATGACTTCTTTTTTAGTATTTTTTATTAAAATTCGAAATAAAAAATTACTCAAATTAAGAATGCAATCTATCATAAAGCAACTTACTCTTTTTGGGATTTTCATGGAAATTTGAAATTTAAAAATAACCTAAATAATCTATTAGGATTAGGATAACACCTAATTTAAACTAGGAAATAAATTATCTCAAGTCCTAATTTAAATTAAATAATTATTCTATCTTTTAGATATATTTATGGTTCCCTAAATATGCAAAACTTCTAACTTAAATCTAACTAACAGATTTTTTATTTGGTTTTCTTTATTTAAAAAGGAAAAAGCAATTAAGCAAAGATAACAACCACATTTAAACAATCCACGCAATCCGCAAGATTTTTCTTATCAAACTCAAATTAGACAAAGAAATCGAACTAATGATCATATCTATAGGGTTATAGATATTAACGGAAAGAAGATTGTTCAAATTTGGAAAGCAAATAAAATTCATTATCATATCCAAGTGATTATGGATAAGATAACAATTTTCCGTATCGCCGCGTATCGTACCTTAGGGTTAAGGTCGGATAGTCGTCCAAATACGTTACCAAATTAGGACAAATTCCTAATTTCGAGTGTTTTCAAATATTGCAAACATCATAAAATTATCCTAAGATATCTAATTATCCACTAAATATTCACGGAATATTCTAACATTCGAAAATTAAGAAACCAAATATTCTGAAAATATTGGATAATCCTTACCTAATTTCAAAATATTTCCAAATTTGGATTCACCGATGGATCGGGTTTGCGAATCACGGGACGACCGGCGATAGGCGATCGACGACGGCTCAAAACGGCGGCGGCGTCACGACGGGGCAGCAGCGGCACGGCTAGAGCAGCGGCAGGGAGCGGCGACTGTGGACGTTGGCGGAGGGGCTGTACTGTGGATGACGGAGTGGTGGCAAGCGGCGGGGCAGCAACGTCGAGCGGTGGCACATGACGGCGGCGGTGGGAGGCAGCGTCGATCAGCGACCGTGGACAGCGACGGAGGGGATGTCCGGCGCGTCAAATGTGCAGTGGCAGTGGCGGTGGCTTCGTTGGCAGGCAGCAGTATGCAGCGGAGCAGTAGTGACGGCACGGCGGGGCAGCGGGCGTCTCTTGGCAGCGAGGACGGTAGGAACGGTGAAACGGCGACGCTGTAGCTATGGACGGCGCGGAGCAGCGATGCGGCGGCGCTATAGAGGGCGGTGGCTGGCAGCTGGCGGTGCTGTGGAGGGCGGAACAGCAGCGACGGCAACAGTCTCCGTGCGCAGCAAGCGACGCAATGGCGGAGGCGCGTGAGCGGCGGTGGTACGGTGTGGTGGTGTGCGCCAGTCTCTCTACCTCTCTCTCACTTTTTCTCTGAAAATTTCTTATCTGAAAATCTGTGAGCCCCCCCTTTTTGATTATGTGACCTAATGACATATTTATAATATTAATCTATGTCAATTAGTCAGGCTTTCTAGTCCTAATGGGCTTAAACTTGGGCTTTACCCATTAATTTAATTTAATTCTAAATGGGCCGAATTAATGTGAGCTTTTATTTAATTAAGCATAATGGGCTGATTTTAAGCTCAAATTAAAACAACCAAGCCCGTTTTGACATGTGACTTTCGGCCCTTGCCTTCTGAGTAAGTCGAGTCTTGTTCAGATGCTCGAGCTCGATTTACACGACGGATTTTCAATTTTCTTGCCATCGCTGATCCGATGTAGAATGCAATTAACCTAAATGGACCTAAACTATATGTTACGCAATTTTAATATTTTTGTTTATGGGTTAAAATTTAATCCCTAATTTTCTATGCAAATTACAACTAAATAGACGCCAAAATTTAGGTGTCAACAGCTGTCCCTTTTTGAAGGTGAGTTTGCAGATGTTGCATTCAAAAACTAAATGATACCTAAATTTTGACTATGCAAATGCAATGAATGATATTTTTGTCGGGATTATGAGTCCTATTTTTTAAATGCATTATGTCATGATGCATGTAAATAATAAAACGTACCTAAAGTTACTTACCTTGCAAAAGTGGTAACGTAATTCAAGGCATGACTTTGATTTTGTAGGTTGTTTGGCAAATGTTTGGGCTCAGTCCCAAAGGTGTTGCCTGATTCCGGTGTCCTGCAATTCAATCAAGACATACGAAGAAAGCTCAAGGCATCCAGTTATCATCTGAGGTGCCTAAGAGAAAGATTTAGCGAAATGGAGTTCATTCTGACTTTAACGAAATACCTATTTATCGTCTGAAGTATTCGTTAAAGTTTAGCCGTCACACCTAAATATCGTCATAGGTATTTAACGGGGGAGTTTGTCTAATTTGTATAAATGTTCCGACCTTTACAAGATACCCATACTTTCCTCATAGGTACTCGTAAAGATTTGGCCGCTGCGCCTAGTTATCATTATAAGCGCGACACGAGAGAACTCTAAATAGATTGGGAAAATGTTCCGACCTTTATGAGGTACCTATATCTTCATCATAAGTACTCATAAAGATCTGACTGCTGCACCTAGTTATCGTCATAGGTATATTACGGGGAAACTTTCCGATATTAGGAGAATATTCCAACCTTTACGAAATACCTATACCTTCCTCATAGGTACTCATAAAAATTTGGCCGTTGTACCTAGTTATCGTCGTAGGTGCAACACGGGGGAACTTTCCGATATTAGGAGAATATTTCGACCTTTACAAAATACCTATACCTTCTTCATAGGTACTCGTAAATATTTGGCCGCTACACCTAGTTATCGTTGTAGGTGCAACACGGGGGAATCTTCTCGAGATTGTGTGAAAAGTGTGCCTAACAAAATATTTAGTTATCATCTGAGATATTTGAAAGGACTTGATCGACAAATACTTGGATATCATCAGAGGTATTTAACGATTTGGCGAATAGATGGGCTAGCCCGAATGCTCAGAGATTCCTTGATAAAGTACCTAGATACGATCAAAGGTACTTGAAAAGGCTTGATCAATAGATACCTAAATATCACCAAAAGTGTCTAGAGATCGCAACAAAATGATCAAATATAGGGCCCGATGATTGCTCAAACAGGTTAGGGATACTTGGACAGTCACAGGTATCCAAGGGATAGAGATATACTTACCTGGTGATATCTCCGACTCTTAAGGGTGTGTCTCCTGCTAGACACGATTTTAGGCAACATGTAATATGCATTCATAAGTAGTCCAGAACACATATACTCATGCACTATGATTTCAACTGGTTTTCATGCATGACGGTTTTGTCAAATCAATATTACTAAATTTCATTGAGAAAAATCATGATAAGACAATCCGAACTCATAAATGGGTGTCTTGAAAATGTCAAGTGAGGGACTTTCGGTTCAAAAGGGCTTTCACTCATTCTCATTGAAAAAGACTGATTTATGAGAATCTCTTTATCTCACCATCATTATTGTTGACACCTAAATTTTGTCAATCATTTAGTGTAATCTGCATAGAAAATTATGGATTAAATTTGTAACCCTAAACAAAAATAATTAAATTGCATAACATGTAATTTAGGTTCATTTAGTTTAATTGCATATTTTTGCATCGAATTGGTGTTGGCAAATGAGCTTAAATTTCATCAAACAAAAAAAAAATCAGTTCGCTCGGGAATGCAAGGGCCGGGAATTACAAGTCGAACGGGCTCGGTCGTTTTAATTTGGGTTTAATGCAGCCCATTATGTAATGAGCTTAATTCAGCCCATTTAATTTAATTAGACCTAAGCCCAAGCCTAAGTCCATTAGGACATAGAGCCCACCTAATTGACCTAGGGTTAGCACTATATATATTTCATTATGTCAGAATTTTTAGAAAGAAAATTTTCAGATCTGAATTTGCGAGAGACACACATGAGGAAAGTGAGAGAGAGAGACCATCACTGCGTGGACCGCCACCCCTCCGTGTCGGAGGACCGCCGACGTCGTCTCGGACAGCCACCACCTCTCCACGTCGTCGCTGCCCACTTTGCTGACTTCTTTTATTCCTTCACGCTTGCTGTGCTCCGTCTTCTTGCTGTTGCTGCTGCCGATTCTTCATGCCCCGCGAAGCCAACGATGAGTCCCATGCAGAAGCCGCCAGAGGAAGAGAACGTGAACTGAGAGAATTCCCTTGCTGATTCGTTGACCCATGCAACGTTCTTCTTCAACCTAACGTCTTCCACAGCACTTCCAGAGAAGTCCACGTCCACCAGCCATTACGCTTCCAGCATTCGAAGGCCTACGCACCAGTCACGACTTCTCCAGTCAACCAAGAAGTTTGTCAACGCCACTGCTCCTTCCTGGCATCCTCGAAGCAGAAGCTGCAGCCTTGAACAAAGCTGCCCAGTCCACGCCTTCAGCAACGTTGAAGCCCAGCTGGTCCTACCCCCATGCAAAAGACGCCAAAGGAAGTGCATGAAGACTCCTTCATCCAGCGTTGACACTCCCTCGCGCACCTAAGCTGATCCAGAAAAACCCCCCCCGAACGACGACCCGATCTGCTGCTTTTTCTGCCCTTGACGATGAAGATGTTGCTGTTGGTTCCCTGCACTTCCAACCTCGACGTCGCTGTTCCCCACCAAGATGTGGCCTAAGAGCTCCTGCATTGTGAGCCCCGCCGTGCTGCCCTTCGCAGCCATTGCACGTCTCAAGTCGCGCTACTGCCGCCTTGCCTCATCGCCGGAACAGCCTCGCCGAGTTACTATCCCGCCGTGACGCCACCGCTGCTGTTCGTCCCACGCCGAAGCTGCGCCGTGAGCCCCGCCGGTGCTGCTATACCTCGCCAAGTTGATGTTCTGCCGATGCCCAGTAGCTCCGCCCGTGCCGTCGTCGTCGTCCCGTCATCGACATTGCTGTCCCGTCATCGACGTTGTCATCCCGATCCTAATCCGTAGTCGATCCCGATCCCAAACCAAATTCGAATTTTAGAAGGTTATCCGCAAATTAGGTAATTGTCATTATCACATAATTTTCAGAATATTTAATTTCCTAATTTGCACGTTTGGAATATTGCATATATATCCGGTAGATATGGATAATGTTTGATATATCCGCGATATTTTCAAATATTCAAATTCGAAAAATTTCCTAATTTAGCAACGTATCTAGACGACTATCCGACTTTAACCCTAAGGTCCGATACGCGGCAATATGGGAAATTATTATCCTATCCATAATCAATTAGATACGATAATGAATTTCATTAGCTTTCCAAATTTGAATGATCAATTATCCGTTAATATCTATAACCCTATAGATATGACCGATAGTTCGAATTTTGTGCCTAATCCGAGTTTGAAATAAATTCGGCAGATCGCGTGGTTGATTTGAATGTGGTTGTTATCCTTATCTGTGTGATTGTCTTTCCTTTTTCAAATAAACAGAAAATTCAAAAAATCTGTTTTGTTATTTAAATTAGAACTTTGCATGTCTAGGAATTTTGAATATATCCCAAAGGATGAAATAAATATTTAATTTAAATTGAGACTTAAGGTGGCATTTTTCCTAGTTTAAATTAAGGATTGTTTTAATCCGAATGAATTATTCACGTTATTTTTTAATTCCGAATTTTTAAGAAAACCCTAAAAAGAGAATAAATTGTTTTAGGATAGATTAAGATATATTGCATTCTTAATTTAAGTAATTTATAATTCCAAATTTTCATAAAAATCCCAAAAAGAAATCATGCTAAGATATGTTAAATTATCATAGATTGCATGTTAATTTAGGCATTTTTACTATTCCGAATTTTAAAAGAAAATACCAAAAAACGAAAGTCATTAGGTTGCATGTTAATTTAGGCATATTTTTATTCCGAATTTCATTAGAAAAAATACCAAAAATAAATCATCTGCTCGTCATTAAAAATAAGTCACGTCGTCGCATGACATACAGTTTGCATGTTAGGGTGCATTAATTCGCATGTCAATTTTTGCACGTCATTGCATGTAGACTAGATTTCATTTAAATAAATGAAAATCCAAAAGAGAAATTGAGTGAATTGCTTTGTTAATTAGAAATCATATTAGGGTGTTGATGTGATTTTCTAGCTAACAATGCATATGCTTGCGTGGGTTTGAGGTAAGTAATTCTTCCATACTTGTAATTTATTTAATGTTTTCATGGGTGTTAAATTGGTGGTTTGCGCACCCACATGAACACTTCACATGTCACGCCCCGAACTCCACGGCACGCAACATCCCGCTCGAGGGTCGATATAGTATATAATACGACGTCCCAGGAGTCGTCGTCGACCCATTTATCCCATAACAAAACATAAGGCACATGCGGAAACGATAATTAAAACACCAGTACAAAACAAATATGAGAACCAGGGAAGACGACATAAGGAGAACTACGGCAACGTACACATCCATAATTCCAAAAACTGTCAGAAATATCCTTACATCATTCCAAAGTAAAATAACAATAGAAACACGGTGCAATAAGGAAAGTACTGTCATATGGGTTCAGAGGGCCAAGAACTAAGAGAGTCGACAACCAAAATATGGAGGGTCCAAAATCCAAAATGTGACTACCCTCTTTCGAGGACTAAGCCTAACCTAGGGCTCCCATTCCGGATCAGAGCCGTCGGACTCTAATGAACTCTCGGGTATTTCGGAATCTTCACTGAGGGTCTCCTCTTCGGACTCTTCAATATCCATCGGCTCGACTTCGTCGACCTCCATTGGCTCCACCACCGGGTCCTCCACTACTGGCTCGTGATCTATACCTCCTAGCTCCTCGTCTTCAGTAGGCTCGTACCACGCGAAAGGACCTATAATCTCCTCCGAATCTATTTCAGAATCCACGACCTCACCACTCGGGCACTGTGGGTCTAGCTGGCCCTCTATGGTGAATGGAACGTCCATGGTACGGAGGGGTCCATACTCCTCTCCAAAACGGTCACGGAAGACCCAGGCTACATATTCATGAACTTCAGGATGTGTCGTACCTACGTCTACGCTAATCAGCGAATAATGTCTCAAGTACACCTCTCCGTTCCCCACTGGATATGCAGTCATGGTATGCTCTTACTCTAGGGGAATCCCAAAACGTATCGGAACAGGTGGCTTATTCATGGGCGCGGGTCTGAAAGGTTGGGTTATAAAAACCGTGAGACACTTCTCAGTAAGTGAAAACCTCTAAACCTAAACTAGGCTAACATGCATCTCCTGACAGGAAAACAAACGACACATACGCACTAATGACTTAGGCCCGTAGGCCCAAATTGGTATTTCAATGACCCTGCAGGTTAGATAATCCCATGATATCACATCACACGAGCGGCACTTTCAATCACGCGTACGTCACACACATGCTCAAAATCCTTAGTGACAATTTCCAAGGAAAGATCACCGAATTGCACAATCTCGCACACTGACTCATGCATTTATATGCATGCACATGCTATTAACTTGCCGCACCCACAATATGATTCATATGGCATTCTGGCATACAATTCCGTTCGTGCTCCGATTATAGGATAGAATCCTCTTAGACACGTCCCATACCATGCCCAGTGGATTCTACTATATAATCAGACACTATGCATCACACATTAGCCATTTATTCAGTTAACTCGACCCGAAGGTCCGATCCGAAGATCCATTCGTGTTCCGATTATAGAATAGAATCTACGTAGACACGTCCCATACCATGCCCAGCGGATTCCATTACATAATCAGGCACTATACATCACACGTTAACCATTTATTTCGTTAACTCGACCCGAAGGTCCGATCCGAAGATCCGGTCCGAAGACCAATCACAACACTCCGTGGCCAGCGTAGAGACGCCCCAGGCCCAGTGTCTCTAGCCCGTGTCCTTACGCATCAGGCGCAACACCGATCTCCTTACGAACCAGAGCCCGCGTAAACGCATCAGGATGGACGTCTTCCGGATGAACTGGGCAATCACAACACTCTGTGGCCAGCGTAAAGACGCCCTAGGCCCAGTGTCTCTAGCCCTCGTCAAAACGCATCAGGCGCAACACCGATCTCCTTACGAACCAGAGCCCGCGTAAACGCATCAGGATGGTCGTCTTCCGGACATACCGGGCATCGTCCTGCTCCAAAGTGCATGAGGATGGCACACCCCGCGTAAACACATCAGGGCGAAGAGTGATCACACATTCACACAACCGGTTTTATCTGAACCCCACGTAAACGCATCAGGGTATGATTAGGTGATCACATGTCCATGGCAAACACGCACTCCCGCACAATTTCCACAAGCCTCATACTCGGTATACATAATGCGTAGCCATGTAATTTCGCACACGAATGTTGGTACAATGTACCACGAGCATAATGTCCCACAATGTGCAACACAATTCAATGCCACGAATTCATGCTCAATGATCCACGTCATATGTTTAAATAATCCAACCAACACCATGGGGTATCACATGCGTATTTGGCACTTATGACGTATTCGGGCATTATGATGAACATTAACAAATCATCAATCGCACTCCACAACAGTCGGCCACACCAGCTTACAACAGTCGGCCACACCAGCTTGCAACATGGCATTGCATAATCAAGGATAATTCACACCCAAATCAGCCACTACACGGCCCAACCAATCACACATGGTAGTTCATGAATAAACCATATATTAGCCATATAAGGCCCAATTAAATCCGCAATGGACAGCTACTAATCAATCCGAGAGAGAAAAACCGAGAATATACAAAATCGGGTCCAAACTGGGAAGTTACACAGCGACGAAATTCCATTTGAAATAAATAGCAAATCAATTCCAAAAATTATGAAATTTGGATACGTTGTATAAAACATCTTGATAAACATTTTCTATGAAGAACTCGAAACCCATTTTCAACCGTAAACACCTCGTTTTGGCACTCAAAGCCGGACAGAATCCAGTTCGCTGGAACAGCCCCTCAGTCCATCAAAATACAACTCATTCAGTACCCAAATCACTTTGGAAAGCCCTGAAATTTTTATATGTCATAGAAACAAGTGTTTCTAACAATCTTTGTGAAGGACATTTGTTGAAACAAGGTCTGGAAAATTTTATAAAAATTCGGAAAGGTAAAAAGGTCGGGTGAACAGTAAATCGGGCAGTTTTGGGATGGTCTGAAAACCGACCTCCGAATGACCCCAAAAAAATTCCAAAAATTCTGAATTTAAAGTATGTTATACTTAAAAATGTTGGGAACAATTTCCATGAAGAACACTTTCTCAGATTCGGCCCACAATGATCACAAAACAATTAATAAAGCACAGAGGTACAGTAACAATCAGAAATCCGAAAATCATCAAACTTGCACCATTAAGCAAATCAAGACTATACAACCACAAAACCAACCATACACAGCCCCTAATCCCATCTAGAGCGCATAATCGTCCTAATTAGGGCTTAGAGGAATACACTCACTTAATCCGAGCTCCGGACGACGAGGAATGGCGGCCGATCACCGGTAAACGGTTTAACCGGCGGCACGATTCCTAAGAGCGGCGGTGAGCGGCGACCGGCGGAGGCGTCCCGGTGGTGTGGCAGGATCGGCTGTGGACGGCGTTTCTCGGCTCTCACTTGGCCGAGAATGAGAGGGAGAGTCGGAGATAGGGAGAGAGAGAGAGAGTGAGTGAGTGAAAGAGTGAATGAGAGAGTGAATGAGAGAATGAATGAGAGAGAGTGAATGAGAGAATAAATGAGAGAATGAATGAGAGAGTGAATGAGAGAGTGAATGAGAGAATGAATGAGAGAGTTAGAGGTCTTGAAACTCCAAAATTCGGAATATGAAGGGGCTCGAGGGTAAAAACGACATTAAGTTCCGGTACCGGGTCGATTCGCCAAATTTCGACCATATAAGTTCTATACCTAAGTGGCCAGCATATTTTTGATGTCGTCCTCACAAAAATCATCCCGTAGTCCTCGAAAGTCGGCCTCGAACTCCGGACTAAATTTCACGATTGAATTCGTCAAATTCAAATTCCCAAATCTCTCACTAACGGGCGGCCGTTTAGGGATTACGCGTATCGACCTCGGGTTGTCCGAATCGTGACGATCTCGATTGTCGAGAGAACGAGAGGAATTATCGCTAGTTCCGGAGACACGATTGTTTGGTTTAAGTTCGGGACTGGTTAGCCACGTGTATTCTCGGTCTTGCAGAATCACCCGCTATCCGTCCATACATCGTTGGCCTCGGCCAAACCAAGTCTGTTACCTTCCGAAGATCGGTCCATACTGGCCCAGAATACTTCCTCGTCGTCCTTCTAAATCGGGCTTAATTCGCGATCGGGTCCACGGTCCATGTACCTATTCCTAGTTGGTCATTCCCATTTGGTCAGTATCCCGAGAGTGATCAGCTCCGGGCGAGACGTATGAAATTGAAATATCGAATAAGACTCGTTTTATTCATTCCAGAGATTGAGTCAAATTTCGGGATGTTACATCACATGTTAGTAATTAAGTTAAAATTGATCCAAACTACTTGCCAAAACATTTTTGAAAAAGAAATGGTACCGAAAGGGCGTTAGACTAGATCTAGCGTAATCAAGTCCCCAAGCTTAGAATTTCTGGTTCGTAGAAATAAAACATATCTCCCTATGTTTTATTTAGGTTTCTAATCAGCCTACCGTAAATTGATTAGTGGCAACTCCAAGCATGAAAATATTTGCACATTAAGAAATTAAACCCTAAGTTGCGAATTGGTAGGGTTTGGGAGAGCCCGAGTTAAGCTTAGTCTTAATAATCCATTAGCCCGAAAAATGATAAAATTTTTTTAGGGTCGCGACAATTATGTCGACAAGAATCCGAGTATTCTCGCAAACAATACAACCTTACCAATCTGAGAAGTCTTTGTTAGGACCGTAACGTGGGCTTGGTCAATGGCTTAGCAAAAGAGGACTCTTCAAGTCGAGGCTATTAAAAGAAAATACTCTGCAATCGTCTTCGAGTTTACAAGTCAAGAACCCTGTAAAATGAAATAGAAATGACTTGCTCGCACTTCTTCGAGCTAAGCTTGTAAACATATGAAACTCTACGTTAGTTCAAGTGCCTTAATCTGAAGAGACTTTGCAAGGGACATAACGTAGGCTAGGCTCATAGGTTGAGAAATGAATGGATCATTAGGCTCAAAATGTGTATAATTGGGGTGAATAAGTTAGTGATCATCTTGGCATTATCATCGGTCCTCTTTTCGCCAAGGATTGTCTTCTCAGTAGATGTTCCATTGGCTTCAAGAGTTCATAACTTGATTCGCTTGAGACTTATAGGACTACTGCTCCATTGGGATTCATGACTTTGACATGTCACATCTTGACATTTTTTCTCTAAAGATCTCCCCTTTTTTTTCGACCTTTTTTCTTTTTTTTTCCTTTTTTTTTTTTTGCACTTGACATATGCTGCTTACAATGTAAACACTGGCAAACTATATCTTGACTAAATGACTTGCTATTTGAACTCTCAAGGATTTTTATCTTCTATCGACGCTCCGGATATGCTGCTTAGATAATGATGACTTTTGTCTTACCCCAGTATAAGGATGATCACCAACTTGGTTTAAGAAACGAATTTGCAGGCTCAATTGGGCTTAGCAAAGGGTAAAGCGTGTATAGGATAGAGAAAGAAATGCTCTTCATCATCCTAAAGCACTCGAACTTCGTATGAATTCATCTGAAAAAGCAACACTCGAAGATTGATGCAAGTGAAAGCAAGAAAATTTCTACTCATTTTTCACCTTATGATGCTGATTTACCTCCAGTTTGACCCGGTGTAGGGTGGTTCTTAACAGGTGTAATTTGAAAGAATTTCTCCAAGCGTTTAGGCTCAAAGTGGCAGAACAATGGATAAATTATTGTGTTTGGGATAGAGAAATGAATTGCTTCTTGTCATTTCGATCGCCGTACCTTTTGCGAGATAACTCTTTGCCTTGCAGACATGGAATTTTTTCAACTCAACTCACTGAGGATTAATACATGGGACTGTGTATAGGATAGAGCTTGCCGTCCATCGTCTCGATGTACCTCATTCAACACATTCAATTCATTCCATATAAGTTATCAGATTGTCCAAATAGATTTCCCCTTTAAAGTTGATGATACATATTGACAAAATAACCATGCAGAATTTAAAGCCAATGCAAACATCTTAACTTGAAATTGATTGAAACCATTTATTTATCAGTGAAATGTTCGCAATTCAAAGTATAAAACCAAATACTTGAAAACTTTTACTGCAAAATGTTAGATTTTATCAGGGATAATATATCTTCACAGCATTAGAATTAACAGGAGTGGAGAACTCACGACCATCCATTTCTATGAGAATCAGGATACTTCCGGGAAAGCACCTTTTTAATCACATATGGACTGATGTAGTTGGGGGCAAATTTACCTTTAGGAATAAGAAAAACTTGCAGTACTTTCCTTAAGACTAGATCATGTACTTCGAAGTGTCTTGGACGTACTTTTTGATTGAAGGATCTAGCTATCCTCTGCTAATAGGTTTGACCATGGCAAATGGCTTTCAATCGCTTTTCATTAATTAGGTTCAACTACTCATGCCTTTGTCACATCCATTCCGCTTCAGACAACTCTAACTGAGATAAGACTCGTAGGGAAGGGATCTCTACTTCAATAGGCAGGACTACTTCCATGCCATACACCAAGGAAAAAGGGTTGCCCCGACAGAGGTTCGAATGGAAGTCCTATATGCCATTAGCGCGAATGGCAATCTTTTATGCCAGTCATGATAGTTTTCAGCCGTTTTGGCCAGGATCTTCTTGATGTTCTTATTAGCAGCTCTAACTGCTTCATTCATCTGTGGATGATAGGGAGATGAATTCAGATACTAGATCTTAAACTCATTGAACAACTGATCCATGAGCTTGTTGTTCAAATTCGTCCCATTATCGGTGACAATAGCCTCGAGGACACCATAACGAATGACTATGTCTCGCCTGATGAATCTTGCAACATTCCTTGCAGCGACATTTGCATACAATGCCGCCTCAATCCACTTGGAGAAATAATCAATTGTGACTAAGATAAATCGGTGTCCATTCAATGCATTGGGATTAATTGGGCCAATCACATCGATGCCCCACATTGAAAAAGGCCACGGCTCGGACAACTGATGTAATTCCGTCGGGGGAACATTTATTTTATCCTCGTGAACTTGACAGCGATGGCATCTTCGAACATATTGGATGTAGTCACTTTCAAGACTAAGCCAATAATAACCTAACATCATGATCTTCTTAGCTAACATGTGGCTATTCATGTATAGATCACATATCCCCTCGTGTACTTCTTACATGATTCTAGTAGCTTCAGTTGCTTCTATACACCTTAACAGGATCAAATTATAGGATCTTTTGTACATCTTTTCACCATTGACAAAGAATTTTGAAGCCATTTTCATTACGTACTTCTTGTCTGCCGGAGTGCTTCCCTCAGGAAATTCTTATCTCTAGATGTAACTCATGATAACGTAATACCATGACTTTTTGTCAGTTTCTCCAGTCACAATCATACAGTAGGCCGATTTTGTTAGGACTTCGATCTTCAAGGATTTGTACCTCTACTCTACCTGTCACTTGCAGCATGGATGATAACGTAGCTAGCGCATCAGCAAACTAATTATGGGATCTCAACAAGTACTTAAAGGAGATGTCTTTGAATTCCTCTATGATTTCTTTGAGGTATTCATAGTACGGCACTAGTTTGGTGTGTCTCGTCTTCCACTCTCCTACAGTTTGGAGAATAATCAGAGCGGAATCACCAAACACTTTCAACTTGATTATCCCCATTTCCACTGCGGCTTGGAGTTCGAGGATGCAAGCTTCGTACTCAGCTATATTATTGGTACACGGGAACACCAACTTTGCCGTTACTGGATAATGTTGCCCATCTGGGGATATTAAAACTGTTCCAATACCGGAACTAGCCAAGTTTGCAGCTTTATCGAAAAACATGGTCCATGTGTCTTCCTTTATTACCAAAATGCAATCTTCTGGAGAATATCTATCATATGAGATTCCAGGATTTTTGACTAACACATCAGCAATTACTCGGCCTTTAACTGACTTTTGTAGCATCATCTGGACATCAAATTCTGAAATTAAAACCTGTCATTTGGCTAGCTTCCTTACCAAAGCCGGTTGATCAAGTAAATACCTAATAGGATCATTCTCGTCACAAGCAAAGTCTAGTGATGCAATGTATATTGTCTCAGCTTATGGAATACCCATACTAGTGTAACGCAAGTCTTCTCGGCTTCAGGATAATTCAATTTCGAGACTATAAACTTTTTACTTAAGTAATAAATGGCTCGCTCTTTTCCATCTTCAGGATTTTTCTAGGCTAGCATCGCACCTAGAGACTCGCTATGAATAGTGAGCTAAAGGATCAAAGGCTGGCCTGACATTGGTGGGACTAGCACCGGTGGCTTCATCAAGTACTGCTTTAGTTCATTAAACGCTTCCTGATAATTATCGTCCCATTCCACTTAGGCATTCTTCCTTAGAAATTTGAAGAATGGTTTAGCGGTTTCGGAGAGCTGGGAAATAAAACAGGCTATGTAGTTCAATCTACCCAGGAGGGTCCGCATTCCTTTCATGGTCGATGGGGGTTGTAGCTCACATATGGCCTTTACTTTGGAGGGATAGACTTCAATACCCTTACTGCTTACTATAAACACAAGTAATTTGCCCAACGTTGCTCCGAATATGCACTTTGCTAGGTTAAGACGGAGTTTAAACTCACGGAGTTGGTCGAACAACTTCTTTAGGGTATTAACATGACTCTCTCCGGGTCGAGACTTGGCAATCATGCCATCGACATACATCTCGATCTCCTTATGCATCATATCATGGAAAAAAGTCACCATTACCCGTTGATATGTTGCCCCGGCATTTTTAAGACAGAAGGGCATGACCTTATAGTGGAACGTGCCCCAATGAGTGATGAACGCTGTTTTTTCCTTATCGTCGTCCTTCATTCTTATCTGATTATAGCCTAAGAAGCCATCCACGAAGGAAAATAGCTCGAATCCAGCAATACTATCTACTAGAACGTCTATGTGCAGTAATGGGAAGTCATCTTTAGGGCTAGTCTTATTCAGGTCGCGATAATCGATGCAAACTCAAACTCGGCCATTCTTCTTCATGACCGGCACGATATTGGCCACCCAGCTAAGGTATTGGGTAACTTTGATAAATCCCACTTTCAAAAGTTTCATGAACTCCTCTTTTATTTTCTTCGAAAGCTCAGACTTGGTTCTCCGTAGCCTTTGTTTCTTAGGGAGCATGCTAGGATTAGTAGGCAGGCCATGCTCCATAATAGAAGGGTCTAAACCCGACATATCGGCGTACGACCAGGTAAAGATATCTTGGTGATCCTTCAGCAATTAGACTAGGCGTTTGGCTTCACCTTCGAGAAGGGTTGCCTCTATCTTTACCTCTTTGGTTTCTCCGGAATCACTCAAGTTAACGATGACAGTCTGGTCTGATGTGAGGACTCTGGGCTTTTCATGCTGCTCTAGATCGCGCTGAATATATGAGGAATCGTCGAGTTTGCTGGCATCATTGGGATCAAGCTCGGTTACATATAATTCATCATATTGGACATTCCCATATCCTCACGTGTCACAAGATTACTCCTGAAATATAAAGTAGGAGATTCATAAGGACAAACAAGGCTAAACATTGCATTTTTTTTAATTTGTTTTTTGGTTTTTTTTACTCTCTTTTTTTTAAATTCTTTTCAAAAAAGTTTTAGCTGAGGGAGCATGAAGAAGCCCGAGCCTCAGAATTCTCCTTGGATTATATTTTCTTTTATCGGTTGGATATCATCACCTGGCTGGTTTGATGTACCTCAACAAACCTTCAAAAATGAAAATAATTTGTAATTTCATTGATTATAACCAAATGAATTACATTTATTGAATGGAAATTGCAACAACCAACTCCTAGAAATGAAAAGTCTTGGAAAGCAGCACCCGAGACGGGGCAAGTCCTAAAAAACAGTAAAAATTCCCATGCAGGGGAGTGTGCGAAAAGTAAAGGTGTTACTCTTATGGGCCAGTGCCCATTCCCTCCAACGGTCCTTTTACGATAACTCCAATGAAGAAATCATCGAACAGGGTAGTGATTCTATCCATTGCATCATCAGAATCTTCTGTCATTAGAGGTGTTGGATCATCCATACCTCTCCATCCATCCTGGACAATGTCACAGGGGTTAACATAGAAGCTCGGGGGCACTGAGTACTTCACATAATAATCGAATTTGCCGCTCAATTGCCTCAAAGTGTTGATCACCTCTTTTCCTTTATCAGCTTTAAGCGTGCTCTCTACAATCTCTTCACCATCGGTCGCGTCTTCAAACAGAGGCATGTCTTCAAGCAAATAATCGAGCTTGTCATTCCCGGTGTTCAATGTAGCATACTTCTCGTCCCAATTAGTAATCACTTCGGAGATAATGGAAATGATGCTAGTATGGTCAGCATAAACAATCATCCCAGCTTGTACCATTCTTGAGATTCTTTCTCTTATGATAGCTAGGGGAAGGACCCGATT
This sequence comes from Syzygium aqueum, assembly GCA_031216185.1. Classification (NCBI taxonomy): domain Eukaryota; kingdom Viridiplantae; phylum Streptophyta; class Magnoliopsida; order Myrtales; family Myrtaceae; genus Syzygium; species Syzygium aqueum. Next base: position 719,324 of record JASUUB010000013.1, on the reverse strand, counting down.
ACTCAGATAATAACCGGCTTTCACTAACTCACCGTAGACATTGGTGGTGTATACCTTAACATTCCTGATTCGACCAGCATCAAAACTAAATACGGCATTCACATTGCCCGCATAATCAGGGAGCGGGTTGCTCTGAACATTTAGCTTAGCGGGTTGAAAGGAGAATGCCCTTGTATCAAGCAAGTTCTGGATCCGATACTTGAGAGTGATACAGCTATCAATTGAATGCCCGACCTCCCCCATATGATAATCACATTTCTTGGATGGATCGTAGTTATAGAACTGTTCAGGGTCGGGCTGCTTTGGCTTAGTGGTAAGCAAACCCTTCTTTCGGAGGTCCTCCAGCACTTGAGACAATGATCAGGGGAGAGGGGTGAATTGCCTTTTATTGTTCTTCTTCTGAAAGGGTTGACAACCTATGCTTTGTTGTTGAGCTTCTACTACTTGGATTGCCGCCACAGGATTAGCATTCCGCCGGCCTAGTTGGGTATAAGTCATATTCACTTCAAGTGCCGGTTCTTCCTCCTTCCTTGTACCAAATCTTTTGGTCGAGGAAGACGGCTCCACAAACTATCCATCTTTTAATCCTATCTCAATTTGTTCGCCTATGGGGATGAGTTGATTGAAGTTGTCAACCGGAATGGCCACCATCCGATTACGGTACTCGAATGAGAGAGTTTTAACGAATATCCTCTTCAATTCACTATCTATGGGTTCTAGGACAACCTCAGCAGCTATATTTCGCCATCTGATAGCATAATCTTTGAAGGACTCAGTCTTTTTCATCTGAGCACGCTCAAGGTCATTGCGGGTGGGAATGATGTCCGTTATGAACCTATATTGCTTTATGAATGCTTCACTAGCTTCCTTCTAAGTTTTAAGGCCATTTATCTTCTTCATGAGATACCAATTCCAAGCGGGACCCATCAAACTTGCTTGAAATGTATGGATCATCAGGAGTTTATTATCAACGTACGAGGTCATCTGTATGTGGTATAACTGTAGGTGGGCTTTTTGGGCAGGAGGTGTCATTGTACTTGTCAAAATCTGGCATCTTGAACTTCTTTGGGATTTTGATCTGTGAGTATAGAGACAGATCGATCGAAGGTAAATCCTGTGAACCTTCCAGCTACTTCACTCTCTCTTCAAGTTTGTTGACCTGTTCATCAAGTTTGTCTTTGTTGACGATGATATGGACGGGGTCATCTTCCAAATCAGGAATATCGTCATCTTCCTCAATATTGACATTTTTTCCACCTTTATGCTTTGAGGCTGATGCCTCAAGAGATGTAGGAATGGGAGTCAATCGAAGGGTTTTGATCTCAACGGACATCTGTTGCATTGCAATGAAGACTTGCTTCATCTGGTCCTCTTTGCCAACGACACGATCTCGTATGTCGGTTTGATCGGTCATTCTAGTTCTTAACTGCATACGAATAGGCGATCGTGATCGGTCCGTAATTATCTAATTTCACGGATAAAATAGGCATACAAAAGTATCAAGAAAAATCACACGCCGATTCATGACATTGGTCTACCTGCTTTGATTAGAAAAGAGCTCTTTATTGAAATGGCAAAAAATTTTACAACGACTATAACTTAAAATTACTTTAAACAAAATGTAAAAGCAAATGATTCAATTCCTAAACAAGTTTAAAGACTAAAACTGAAATGAGAACATAAATTCAAGCTTTTCTATTTAGTTTGATCCATAGACATATAGGAGGCGACTTCCTTCTTCAACTGCTCATAAGCTCGAGTTATCTTGGATGTTTTTTCTTGAGATTTTTCGGCCTTCCTTTTGAGACGGTTGTCCTCTGAACGAGTGGCGGTCTTAAGAGGCACCTTAGGTATCTTTGGGAGTAACTTCTGTAGGACTTTGTGCCGTCGAATATATTTGATTGTCGCGAAATAGGACTTCTCCTCCCCCTTGAGCTCTTCTTCGCTCGACTCACCCCAACACGTACACAAACCCAGAAAATCATTTCAGACCCAAGACTTCTTTGATGATTTCTAGCTGTTTTAGCACGTGTTGTCGCGACCTAAAAATTTTTAGGCTAATGGATTATTAAGACTAAGCTTAATTCGAGCCCTCCCAAGTCCTACCAATTCGCAACTTAGGGTTTAAGTCTTTAACATGCAAATATTTTCATGTTTAGAATCGCCACTAATCTATTTATGGTAGATCGAAGAGAAACCTAAATAAAACATAAAGAGATATGTTTTATTCCTATGAACCAAAGATTCTAAGCTCAGAGACTTGGTTACGCTAGATCTAGTCTAACGCCCTTTCGATACCTTTTCTTTAAAAAAAATGATTTAGCAAATAGTTTGGATCCATTTTAACTCAGTCACTAACATGTGAGGTGTTCATACGAGTACGCAAATCACCAAAGTAACACCCAATAATTAAAACATTAAATTACAAAATTGAGAGAATTACTTACCTCGAAGCAACGTAAGCATCTGCATTGTTAGCTAGAAAATCACATCAACAATCCTAATATGATTTCTAATTAACAAGCAATTTATTCAATATTTTTGGATTTTTTCACTTATTTAAATGAAAGCTAACCTATATGCAATGACGTGCAAAAATTGACATGCGCTTAATGCAACCTAACATGCAAACTATATGTCATGCAACAACGTGACCTATTTCTAATTACGGACTAACGATTTATTTTTGGTATTTTTCTAATGAAATTCGGAATTAAAAAAATATCTAAATTAACATGCAATCTAATGATTTCTTTTTTAGTGTTTTTTTATTAAAATTCGAAATAGAAAATTACTCAAATTAAGAATGCAATCTATCATAAAGCAACTTACTCTTTTTGGAACTTTCATGGAAATTCGAAATTTAAAAATAATCTAAATAATCTATTAGGATTAGGATAACACCTAATTTAAACTAGGAAATAAATTATCTCAAGTCCTAATTTAAATTAAATAATTATCCTATCTTCTAGATATATTTATGGTTCCCTAAACATGCAAAATTTCTAATTTAAATCTAACTAACATATTTTTTATTTGGTTTCCTTTATTTAAAAAGGAAAAAGCAATTAAGCAAAGATAACAACCACATTCAAATAATCCACGCAATTCGCAAGATTTTTCTTATCAAATTCAAATTAGGCAAAGAAATCGAATTAACGATCATATCTATAAGGTTATAGATATCAACGGAAAGTTAATTGTTCAAATTTGGAAAGCAAATAAAATTCATTATCATATCCAAGTGATTATGGATAAGATAACAATTTTCCGTATCGCCGCATATCGTACCTTAGGGTGAAGGTCGGATAGTCGTCCAAATACGTTACCAAATTAGGACAAATTCCTAATTTCGAGTGTTTTCAAATATTGCAAACATCAAAAAATTATCCTAAGATATCTAATTATCTACCAAATATTCACGGAATATTCTAACATTCGAATATTAGAAAACCAAATATTCTGAAAATAATGGATAATCCTTACCTAATTTCAAAATATTTCCAAATTTGGATTCGCCGATGGATCGAGTTTGCGGATCACAGGACGACCGGCGATGGGCGATCGATGGTGGCTCACGATGGCAACGGCGTCACGGCAGGGCAGCGGCGGCGCGGCTGGAGCAGCGGCAGTGGCAGGGAGCGGCGACTGTAGACGTCAGCGGAGGGGCGGTGCTGTGGACGATGAAGCGGTGGTAGGCGATGAGGCAGCAGTGTCGAGCAGCGGCACACGACAGCGGCGGCAGGGAGCAGCATCGATCAATGGCTGTGGATAGCGGCGGAGGGGATGTCCGGCGCGGTAGATGTGCAGTGGCAGTGGCGGTGGCTTCGCCAGCGGGTAGCATCATGCGGCGGAACAGCAGCGACGGCACGGCAGGGCAGCAGGCGTCTCTTGGCAGTGACAACGGCAGGAACGGCGAAATGGTGGCGCTGTGGCTGTGGACGGCACGGAGCAGCGATGTGGCGGCGCTGTGGAGGGCAGTCGGTGGTGCCGTGGAGGGTGAAACAGCGGCGGCGGCAGCAGTCTCCGTGTGCAGCAAGCGGCGCAACGGCGAAGGCACGCGAGCGGCGATGGCACGACATGGTGGTGTACACCAGTCTCTCTCCCTCTCTCTCACTTTTTCTCTGAAAATTTCTGATCTGAAAATCTGTGAGCCCCCTTTTTTGATTATGTGACCTAATGACATATTTATAATATTAATCTAGGTCAATTAGTCGGGCTTTCTAGTCCTAATGGGCTTAGACTTGGGCTTTACCCATTAATTTAATTTAATTTTAAACGGGCTGAATTAATGTGGGCTTTTATTTAATTAAGCATAATGGGTTAATTTTAAGCTCAAAAGGCATTTTGATCAAACATTGATTGTTGGTTGAGCATTTTTTAACAAAATTATGTCAACTAACTTTGCATGATTGAAAAGATGAAAGAAGTGGAACGACTTACTTACTGCCACATTTTTGCTTGGTTTTAGGTATACTAATCACAAAGACAAGCATATGCAACCAGTGAGGTTTTGATACCTAAAAAGGGTGGGATATGCTAAAGGCTCAAGGTCATCACCTTAATGGATAAGGGATTCCATTCCAATAAGCAATTGGCCTAAAGTTATGAAATATTATTCCATCTCAGTAATCGGCATTGCATTTAAACGATCCCATGAGCAATCAGTTCATAGTTTCGCTTAAACACATACCTCCTAAGGGTGATCCTAAATGTAGCCAGGGTTGGGCCACAAGTGGTGTGTGCGAATAGTGTAGTGCTAAAGTAACTTAAAGGCATGCACGACAATTTATAACCAAACAGCACTTCTAAAATTTTGCCAAATCACATTCAATCCTAACACCATCCTGCAAAACAAAGGTAAGCACGGACTATACCCCTTATACTTTTCACCTGCATCACTATTTAACATGTCATTAGTGGAACGTACCTAGGATTCTTACAAGCACAAACACAAGCATATCGTTCTTTAAAGGATTTTCATTTCGGCATTTCGCCGAACACATGATAGGCACTATTCTGTATTTTGCGTTCTCAAGGTCACCGATTCGGGCCTTTCTCCGGCAACCTTCCAGTGAAGTTTTTGCCATTCCAATTGCACCATTGTTATATCTACGTGTTCTATTCTCGATTTAGACTACTCTGAACATCGGCGGATGTTCATCGGCCGGAGAAAAAGTCAATCAAAAAAACTAATTCGCGTCTGTTTTTTTGTGTAAATTTTTCCAAAATGTAAATCCTAATTCTAGTCGCCCTAGCCATCTAAATCGGTTCCCATGACCATCAAATCAACAAACAAGGTTCAGTGAGGCTAACTTGAATGGCCTAAGGTCACGATGACACTTCGGCGAGGTCATCCGAGCTCTGACGAGATGGTTCACATTGGGGGCCGACTCGGTTCATGCGTTTTTTATGCCAAAAATGCGATCAAACCACATCAAAAATAATTAGAAACTAATAATGAACATCCAAATGCTAAGATTCGTCAATGAAATCACTCAAACATATACATTGAGACCAAAACCAAAATCTGGAAAATTTTTGAGAAAACTGACTATGAACTGTTTTTACGTGGTTCATTCATCAATCAAACAAAATTGTTGAACTGATCGGAGCCTCAAGGGTTGTTCCCTGACACGTGGTCTTCACCCTGGTGGCCTTGGATTCGCCGAAGCAGGTCTAGAGGCGTGGGAACATGCCCGGTTTCAGACCTTCTCGATCAACTCCATCTCTAGCTCACCGGACGTGGAGGATCACGATTGGAGCCGATTTGCCGGCGTTTTCTCATCGGAGAAAATGCCGATCGCTCGGTCCTCGAACCCTCTACACATCTTTCGAATTCTCTCTCCCTCTTTCCCATTCTTTCTCTCTCTAATCTCTCTCTCGCATTTGGTCGAATACCCTCCGTTCTTTCTTTATCAGCTTTTCTGTTTTTTTTTATTCATTTCCCGCCCAAAAGCCATTGGAAACGAACTCCGATCGATTGGGACAATGAACTAGTGCCAGCTGGACATTTTCCAACTGGCCAAATCGATCAACACGTGCTAAAATAGCGCTAGAAATCATCAATGAAGTGTTGGGTCTGAAATGATTTTCTTGGTTTGTGCACGTGTTGGGGTGAGTCGGGCAAAAAAGATGCACTGTTCGGGTCGGGTTGGGTTGACCCGCTCGACCCGACAGTTTTGGTTTTGACCAAAAATGCAAATTGGACCCTATTTTGGCCAAATTTTTCAAATTAAACACCAAAATTGAATTCCTCATCATATTCTGAACTCAAACATATAATTTTCCCCAATTTTTATTATAATTGTGCCTAAGATTTTCTCATTTTTATATTCGGGTTAATAGGGTTTTCTTCAATTTAATGTCCTAATGACCTGATTAGACAAAATTGATGCCAAAATTGAATTACCCACCTCTAATTAACCCTAGAAATGATAGTCTCACATTTCGACAATTTCATTTTGGGCACGATTCCCAATTTGGTTTCAAAATTCTTAATTTTCAATCAAATTTTGGGGATTTTTTATTTTTATGTCAAATTGTGCAATTGGACCAACCATTATGCAATTCAAGGTTCCAGAATCAATTATTGTGAAGACACTATGACTTAAAAATGTCCAGAAAAACTTTAATTTCATTTTTGGTTCAATTTGGGTTTAATTTTGCCCAATTTTGGGAAAAACATATACACGGCCAAAATTCTCTAAAATTGAAAATGTATTTATGAAATTGGATTTAAAAGAAGACTAATGACTATTTTTATGGAATTTTCTGATTCCATTTACTATTTTTCTTGATTTTCTTGCTTATTTTGACTAAAAGAAATTAAGAAAAAATACAGAAAAATGCTAAAAAATATTTTTTTTTTTTGGTTTAGAAATAGGTTTCTAGGCTTGGCCAAGATCCCTAGACCTAATTTTGAAATTTTTAAAAAAATGACAAAAATGAGCCAAAAATTAAGTGTTAACACCTTGCCCAAACCATACCTCACGTGACAATGGGTTGTAATTTTTGTCATTCTGTTCAATCTAGGTTTTCAATTTTTTGTCGGCACTAGTCATTATTAGTAAGTTGACTAGAAACTTAATCGGGATATAGGAGAAATACCACAATTTTGTGAACCAGAGATTCTGAATACGGGAACTTAATTACGCTAATGATCCCAAGTCGAGATCCCTAACGCCCTTTCGGTGCCTAAAACAATATGATGTGTCTAACGTGTCACACGAGTTTCCAAGATCTATCAACTAATTCTAACCATTCTAATCGTGAGAAATCAATCAATCAATATAAGCAGCACAATCAATTGCAATCAAGCAAAACAATCCTAATTTGTCTCTAAGGGAATCCAATTCAATACACTAAAGCCCTAGTAAAGTCCTAAAAGCTTATTCATTCAATGGTTCATGTCATTTTAGGGTTTTTGGTTTTTTTAGGGATAAGAACCCCTTTTTATCCCTAAACTAATGATTTTCTAAAAATACCACTTGGAAACTTCCAAAAATTCTAATTTCACTTGCAAAGGTTGGCTAGAGTGTTTTTGAGTCATTCTGTGAATTTTTAAAATTTTTGATTTTTTTTTAAAATCTATTTTCCCGAGAGCTACTTTTTACTTTTTTAAAAAAAATTTCCAAAATTTTGAGATTTTTTTATGGATTTTTTTTATTTTTTATATTTTCTATTTTAACATTTTTATGGATTTTTTTAAAATTTTTTGAATTTTTATGAAATTTTGGAATTTTTCCTAATTTTTGAATTTTTTATTATTTTTCTGAAATTTTTATTTTCTATTTTCTGAATTTATAATTTGTTTATATTTTTTTGGAGTTTTTAGAATTTTGTAATTTTTAATAATTTTTCTGATTTTCTAAATTTCCTATTTTTTAGATTTTTTATTTTTTATTATTTTTAAAATTTTCCCGCCGAGGGGCTAAACAAGGCCAATCCAATTCGACCCAATTCGGTCAAGCTGGCCAGCACCGGCGTCGACAACTTCCCCTGGCGGGCGCAATGCTAAAACGGCCTTGTTTGAATCCTTCTTCATTATGGCATTTCTCCAAGCGCATAGTGTGCATGTTTCTTCATTTTGAGTTATCAAGGCCCCGCCTGTTCAAGCCCCCTTCCGACAACCTTCTGATGATTTTCAAGACCTGATTTTAAGTTCTATACCGAGACTAGATCATCCTCTATCAACATCAACTCACAAATTTGTTGTCAGATCATCATCGACCGATGAGATTCAAGCTTAAAAAACCTAAATTATTTTTTATCTAAAACTAACATTTCCATAATTCAAATCATTATCTTTATCGCACTAGCCATCTAAATCGATCCAAAACAATATTCAAAACATCAAACAGAGATTGGGAATCACTGACTTAGATAGCCTAAGTCATTTTGGCACTTCGGCAAAGGTCTTTGAGTTCCGGCAATGAGGTTTTAACGTCGGATTGACTCGGTTTATTCCATTTAACAACCAAATGCAATTAAACAACACAAAATTTGATTAGAAACATGTTTTAAACATCAAAATATTCAAAAACATCAAAGAAATCACATAGATGTTCACGTTAAAGTCAAACTCATTATCTAGAATTCTAGAAAAATCGTGGTAATGATCAAAGTTTACCTTCTTTGAATGTAATCAAATCGGAGTTCCTAGACTAATCGGTGCCCATGGAGCTATTCTTCAATACTTGGACTTCTAAAAGGTGGTCTCAGCTTCGCTGGAAGGGCTTTGGACATGCTAGCCGAGCATAACTTTTGGGCAATAGTGATCGACCTCTCACTGACCATCTCGGGTGAGGAAGCTCACCACCTGGACCGATTTGCCGACGCTTTTCCGGCCAGGAAAGCACCAGTCACTCGATCCGAGAAGCCTCAACTCATGCTCCGTTCAATCTTTCTTCTTCTCGCTCTCTTTCTCTCTCTTTCTTTCTCTGTGGAAATTTCACGAATGTCTGGTATGCATTTGATAATGTTTTTTTACGTATTTTTCTAGCTTGATTTTCCTGCCCAAAGTTGGTTGTCACCGATTTTGAATCGGTTGCATCGAATCTCCAATGCCAGCTGGTGATTATCCAGCTGGATTTGGAGTTTAACACGTGCTTACTCATTCTAGGTAAGTCGGCAAAGTCACGATCACGGGATATTTTTTCTGGGTTTAGAACATTCTAAGTGAGTCGAGTGAAGAAGAAGGTTGACTTGAGTCGAGTCAATCCGATCGACCCGGCAGACCCGGGTCGATCTAAATTCGCAAATGCAACCCGATTTTGACCCTATTTTTTTTTTATTTTAACCCCAAAATTGGACTCATCATCACATTTTACACCCAAATATGAGAATTTTCCCTAATTTTTGTCACAATTAAACCCAAAATTCTTAAATTGTAAATTACGATCATTAGGGTTTTTGCTCAATTTAACATCCAAATGACCTGATTGGGAAAAATTGATGCCAAAATTGGATTACTCATGATCAATTAACCCTAGAAATGATGGTGTCAAGGTTCGACAATTTGAAATTGATCATGATCCCCAATTTGGGCTTAAAATCCCTAATTTTCTATTGAATTTTGGGGCTTTTTGATTGTTGACACCTAATTTTTAGCACATTTTTTTTAAAATTTTTGAAAATTTTCAAAATTAGGTCTAGGAATCTTGGCCAAGCCTAGAAACCTATTTCTAAAATAAAAATAATTTTTTAGCTTTTTTCTGCATTTTTCCTTAATTTCTTTTAGTCAAAATAGGTAAGAAAATCGAGAAAAATAGTAAATGGAATCAGAAAATTCCGTAAAAATATTCATTCATCTTATTTTAAATCCAATTTCATGAATACATCATCAATTTTTAAAAATCTCAATCGGGTACATATTTTTCCCAAATTGGGCAAAATTAAACCCAAATTGAACAAAAAATGCAATTAAATTTTTTCTAGTTATTTTTAAGTCATAGTGTCTTCACAACAAATGATTCTTAGACCTTGAATTGCATAATGGTCAGTCCAATTGCACATTTGGCATAAAAATAAAAAAATCCTGAAATTAGATTGAAAATTAAGAATTTTGAACCCAAATTGGGAATCATGCCCAATATGAAATTGTCGAAATATGAGACTATTATTTCAAGGGTTAATCAGATATGGGTAATTCAATTTTGACGTCAATTTTGCCTAATCAAGTCATTAGGACATCAAACTGAATAAAAACCTATTAACTCGAATACAAAAATAGGGAAATCTTAGACACAATCATGACAAAATTGGAGAAAATTATATATTTGGGTTCGAAATACAATGGAAAATTCAAGTTTGGGGTTAAATTTGGAAAATTGGGTCAAAATCGGGTTGAATTGACGAATTTAAACCTACCTGGGTCGGGTTGGGTAACTTGTCTTCTTCACCCGGTTTGCCAGAATGTACATTAAACCCAGAAAAACAACTCGTGCCCTCAACTTCACCGATCATTCCCGATCAATTTACCACGTTTTAATCAATTTTTCCAGCTAGAAAATATCTAGCTAGCACTAGTTAATAACCCCAACCGATCGAAAGTCGGTAGAATGGATTTTGGGCGGGAAAAAACCGATGAACCAAAAACAAAAGAAATGGGAACATTTGCAAAGTAAGTGTTCGACGAAATTCCAAAGAAAGAGAGGAGAGAGAAACAGTGAGAAAAGAGAGAAAACGAGAAAGAACGTGAGTTGAGGTTCCCGTAGCCGAGCGATCGGAGCTTTTCCGGTCGGAAAAGTGCCGGCAAATTGGCTCAAGCAGTGAACTTCCTCACCTAAAACAACTGGTGATCTGCTAATCACCAAGGCCTGAAACCGGACATTTTTCGACACACTGAGACCTGTTCCGGCGAATCCAAGAGCACCACGATGAAGAGCAAGTGTCAAGGAACAACCCTTGAGGCACGGATCATTTCAAAAATTTCGTTTAATTATTGAACGAAACAGGTAAAATTCCTTCACAGTCACGATTTTTCAGAATTTCCAAAACGTGTTTTAGCTCACTTGTGTGTTTCTTCGTGATTTTGTGATGATTGATGCTCAAAACATATTTTGATTTCTATCTTTATCATTTGTTGGCACTTTGAATGGTTAAAAATGCACAAACCGAGTCGGCCATGCATTAAACCCCGTGGTTGGAAAACCCGAAGCCTCGCCGGAGAGTCACCGTGGCCTTAGGCCATCCAAGTAGGCTTCCTTTCACTTTGTTTGATGATTTGATGCTGATTGGAACAGATTTAGACAGTTAGGGCGATCGATATGTTGATTTGAATGTCTAAGAAATAGGTTTGATTAGTTTGCAAGTTAGGTTTTTTGATCGAGTTTTTTGCCGGCTGGTGAACGTCCATCGGCGTTCCGAATAGGTTAGATTGAAAATAGAATATATGAACTTCATCGTGGATCAATCAAAAAGGTCAAAAGGTTACTAGAAGGTCGCCGATGGTGAGCTCAAAGTCATGGCCTCGAGAACCCTGAACTGAAAATTGTGCACACCACCTATTTATGAAAATGCCCCAATGAACATAGGCAAAATTGGGCCATTTTGACGCTGTGTTCACCAAAAGAAATGACCGGCGACACCCAGTTCGGCCAAGCCGAACCGAGTCGAACTAGGCAGGTCCGATTCAATTTTCCAGCGAGAATTAAAAATTCAAATAAAAAAATCAAATAAAAATTAGGAAAATCAAATAAAAAATCATAAAAAAAACTATATGTTTTTAGAAAATTATAAATTTTTGTAATTTTAGAAAAATTCATAAAAATTCCAAAACTTCTCAGAAAATTCATAAAAAATTCAGAAAATTTCGAAAAATCATAAAAAATAGAAAATTCAAAAATCCATAAAAAAATTTCAAATTTCAGAAAATTCAAAAATTTTGCAGAATAATAAAAAAATTCAGTTTCTCGGCTAATGAAATTAGGATTAAACATTTTTTGAAAAAAAATCAAAAAATCAAAAAACTCCAAAAATTCACAGAATGGCCCAAAATCATTGTGGCCAACCTCGGAAAATGAAATTTGAATTTTTGAAAATGCCTAAATGGCATTTCTAGAAAACCCTAGAAAAAACCTAAAACCCTAAAATGCATCATTAGGGTTTGGATGTTTTGCTTGATCTTCATTTTTAGTGGCTAAATTAGGGTTGCTATGATTGATTTGCCATTGATTGTGCATTTAATTCTTGGGTGCTGAATTGATTGTCTATGATTAGATTAGTGGATTGACCTTAGGAATCCGTGTGACACGTTAGATATATCATATCGTTCTTAGGTACCAAAAGAGCGTTAATGGTCTCAATTTGAGATCATTAACGTAACCAAGTCCCCGTACTCAGAATCTCTAGTTCGTAGAATCGTGGTATTTCTCCCGTACCTCGATTAGGTTTTTAGTCAACCTACCAACAATGACTAGTGGCGACTCTAAGTTTAGATTTAAAAATCACCTTTCACCATCATGTGAGGTATGGTCTGGGAGAGACCTTTACATGGAAATACCTCCTTAGCGTGCAAATCCCAAAAAAACCCCCAAAAGCGCAGCGCGACAGGCTTAGTAACTCTACTAGGAATTTACCTTTTCTAAGTGAACTTAGGCCTAGATAGAACAATATACTTGTGTTTTGTGCTTGCAAGGATCTCAAGTATGTCCCGCTAATGATAGTGTTAAATGGTTTTGCAATCGGGTGTTATAAGGAGTGTTGTCTTTGTTAACCCTTGTTTTACAAGTTGATATTGGGATTGAATGTGTTTTGAATGAATTTTAAAAGTGTCATTTGGTCATTAATTGCTATGCATATGTTTAAATTGCTTTAGCACTACACTATTAGCACGCACCACCCGTGGCCCAACCCCGACTACATTTGGGATTACCTTTAGGAGGTACATGTTTAGGTAACACTATAAGCCGATTGCTCATAGGATCGTTTAAATGCAATGCCGATCACCAAAGTGGAATAATATTGCATAACTTTAGGCCGATTACCTATTAAAATGGAATCACTTGTCCATTAAGGTAATGACCTTGAGCCTTTAGTATATCCTACCTTTTTAGGTGTCAAAACTTCACCAGTTGCATTCGCTTATCTTTGTGGTTGGTATGCCTAAAACCAAATCAAAATGTCATGGTAAGCAAGCATCGTTCCATTCCATTCTTTTACAATTATGCATGATAGTTGACACATTCTTAAAAAATGCCTAAATGACATTCAATGCTTAGTCTAAATGCCCTTTCATTTTAGAATGCATGATTAAGGCGTCGTACTCCATTTGATCATTCTTTCATTTTTAGATGAAATGTATAGGTCCATGGCAGATTTCTCATGTAATTCAAATGCTTTTTTCAATGTGTTTGAAGTTGCTACCCATATTTTAGGACTTTATGGTCTAAATGGAGTATGACAAAATGGGCATTTACATCACACATTGAATTTATCCATAATCTCAACTATATGCTCTTTTTAAGGTTTGAGTGGACTTAAATGACATTTGCATTACTTTCAAGGCATGCAAGTATACTTTACCTCATTTTCACCTCAAAAGAACATATGATTGAAATGGAGGCATTAAAATTAATTCACAATCCATGGTGACTAATGACAAATCTCTTTGCTTTAGGCTCAATGGGAAAATTAGACATCCAAGTAATTCCCATTCCTCAAAAGGAACTTGTTGCTTGGTGGGAAGGCATGTTCAAAGACAACCAAACTTATGTCCAAAAAAGGCTTGGATATCTTCTTGAACTTATGCATATGGAACATCAAGTCAGTTTAGTCCAAGCTTTGGCACATTTTTGGGAGGCTTCCACCGCCACATTCCATCTTAGAGAGCATGAATTGGTGCCAACATTAGAAGAATATCAAGCCGCCATTGGAATTAATTCCAAACATAGGGTCGTAGAGCCACCTGTTGGACTTAATCCCATAAGCATTCTTGCAAAATTCCTTAACCTCAAAACTTCCAAAATTGAAAGGTTAATCAAATCAAACACGAATAGATTTCCATTATCCTTTCTAATAGTCAATTTTTCCAAACTTCCTAGATAAATAGGAAACACTTCAGCTCGGGTTTTCATTATAGCCTTCTTTGGCTTCGTTTTATTCCCCGTATCTAGAACGGGATTCGATCCTTTGGTTGCAATAATCGTGAGACAAGCATGTCTCAAATGGGATTTTTCCAATATGCTCCTTGCCCAAATAATCATTTCTTTGAACACATATCAAAATCGCGGGAAGGGAACTTTTCAAGTTTCTACAGGTCTCCTATCTATATGGTTAATCTCACATATTCGACCATGTTGTCATTCCATGAGTATTCAAGAGATTTGTCCAACGATAACTCCTATAGAACGGTACATTCGTATTCAACATAAATTGCCCAAGCAATCTTTCTTAGATTTGGCTAATTTCCTTTGTACTCTTTCCCTCCAAACAATCCAATGGCGGATTAAATGACACAAGGCAAGGATTACAAGTCAAGAAGGGAATGCGGTGCTGTTACTTGGGTTGAATGGGGGAGCCACCTATTGTCCTTTGAGAGTTGCCAGATAATTTGAAATGCTTCAACAAGTCCCACCGGCTTGGAATCCTGAGGAGTTTGCCTTTGACATCCCAAGTGGAATTATACCCAAAAAAGAGAAGAAAGACCTTTAAGCCAAGGTTCACAAAATTATCCTTTCTTTGGATAATTCACCTTCACAAGTGGTGGAATGGCCAAAGAACTTGAAAGGAGACATGGAGATTTATATGGCATCCAAGGAATACATCAAGTGAATGGAAAGTAAGCGCCCAATCGATGTAGAGCCATATGTTGCATTGAGCATTACAATGATCCCGAGGAAGAGTATGTTCCAGAATATGTTGTCACCCATGTACCTAGAGTCGAGCCTTACATCCCCGAAGAGGTCATGATTGACGTTGAAGAATGGGAATCTCAAGTCAAGGAATGGAAGGATTACCACGGGGCGAAAGCTACCTTAGTTAGCAAGAAGCCTAGAAATGGATGATTTAGAATTCCCTTTCGAGTTTAAAATCATTATGTGAAACAATCTCAAATTTTGTATGAAATGCTAATTTTCAAAATCTGTTTGGATAAATTCAAAACATGATTAAAAAGAAGGATCACCATGGATTACAATTCTTTGAATTGTATGATCACTTGAGAAAAACATTGATGAGAAGTTTTGTGCAAGACTAAGACTTGGATAAGAGTTCTTATCCTTGTTAATCACAAGAAACCATAAAATTGAAAGAATGTAGGTTTTCATAGTCATTTCATCAATTCTAATATCCTAATTGTTTTCACGAGATTTTCTAGCAACGGAAGGCAAAAGACCTCGAACTCATTTACAAGTTAAAATGGCCGAGGAAGAAACTCGCACTCGACTAACTGAAGTCGAGATCCGGATGACGCAAATGGCTACTATGATGACAGAAATAAAGGCCTTTATTATAGCTGCGAAGGGATCCTATCCTACTGTCTCAAATCCAAAAGCTACACCTGAAATAATAGATCCGAAAGAAGACATTCGAGTCAAAAAGACATCTAAAGACAAAGAGGAGGCCAAAATTGAAGAATTCCTTGCAAGCCAAGGACATGAGCTTCAAAGGTTCACCATGTTGGTGAAGGACGATGAAAGAGTTGAAAGGTCATTGAAAGAAGAGAAATCTCAAGAAATGACAATGCGAAAACCTTATCTTGGGAAGAAGGATAAATAACCCGTGCGTAAAGTGGCTATGGTGTCTAGCCCCAATGTTAATCAGGCTTCATTCCCAAAACAGTCTAACGTCCCTTAGAGAAATCCAAAACAGTTTAAGCTAAAGAAAAAGCCCGTAAGACAATTCACTCCATTGCCACGACCCCTGTCAAAGTTACCACCGATGCTATTAAAAAAATATTTGGTGG
Source organism: Syzygium aqueum (assembly GCA_031216185.1). Lineage (NCBI taxonomy): Eukaryota > Viridiplantae > Streptophyta > Magnoliopsida > Myrtales > Myrtaceae > Syzygium > Syzygium aqueum. The sequence continues at coordinate 703,417 of JASUUB010000013.1, read as the reverse complement.
CCAAAGAAGTGCCAAGAGACAATCCTACAAGGTTCCCCTGGTACGATGAGTTAAAGACTTGCACATATCACATGGGAGAAAGAGGACACAATGTGGACAATTGTATAGTCTTGAAATATAAAGTTCAACAACTCATAAACAAGAAGATATTAAGTTTTCAAGAGCTAGAGCCAAATGTGCATCAGAACCCTCTTCCTGCGCACAATATGGTCCTTACTGAAGTAGAAATACTAAGGCCTGACGATGAAGATGAGCATGAAACCAAATTAAAAGCTGCCCGACAAGGAGATAGGCGATTTGTTTGCAAAGCACGGAAACAATGCGAAACTGTAGATTATCTAGGACAATACAATGGCTAGTATAATTACTGTGTCAAATATACACCACCTCCGTGGTCATTCAAGGATGAAAATATCGTGCCTGACTATTGGGGTGGAATGGATATTGTTGAAGCCAATAAAAGCATGGTGTTTATGATTACACCACTTTTGATCAATTTTAATGAAGTAGATAGGCTTAAGGAAGAGAAAGATCATGTTGAACCAATTACCATTCAACTCCCAATTGATCAACTAAAGATTGAAGATAAAGAGGCTTAGCCTGTGATCATCACTTTGCCTCCAAAGGAAAAATTTGATACCAGATGTGTACCATGGGACTACACACCTAAAGAAGTTGATGCAGTAACTAGATCGGGAAGATGTTGTGTCTCAAAAGAAGGTGAGCGCGAAAAGAAAGGAGTAACTGAAGAAGATGTCGAGCAATTGTTGTCAGTCATGAAAACAAGCGAATATGAGGTAATTGAGCAATTAAGGAAAATGCCAGCACAAATTTCCTTACTGAATCTTTTCAAAACCTCAAAAAGCCACAAAATGGTGCTTATGAAGCTTCTCAGTGAAGTACATGTTCCCGAAATGATCAATGAAGTGCAACTAGAAGATTTCATTGGGGCTATTCTTTTGAAAGATCATATAGCTTTTTCTAATGAAAACTTTTCAATGGATGGCTGTTCACATAACAAAGCCTTATATATTATCGTCAAGTGCCAGGGCAAAGAAGTATCCTGTGTGCTGATTGATGTTAGCTCCGCGCTTAATTTATGTCCATTAAGCATGCTGCATCGTTTAGGAATTAACGAAGAGTTCAGCAAGCCTTCAAAGATGACTGTACGTTTGTTCGATGGGATGAAGAAAGATGGTATTGGTGACATCGAGTTGGAAGTAAATATAGGCCTTGTACCTTTCCTGATCGATTTTCAAGTGGTAGACATTCTAAGGACTTTCAACTTGCTGTTGGGAAGGCCTTAGATTCATATGGCTGGCGCCATTCCTTTTAGTCTTCATCAAAAAGTTAGATTTGTCATTGATGGTAAGATGATTACCGTGCATGGGAAGACAGACTTCAACACCTATAAAGAAAGTGCAATACCTTACGTCGAGCCTGAGATAAAAGAAAAACCAAGTTATCATTCCTTCGAGATGATTTCGATGGTACATGTCACGCCCCGACCTCCACGGCACGCAACAACCCGTTCGGTGGTCGATATAGTGGTACGACGTCCCAGGACGCATCGTCCTCGACCCATATCCCAAAACATAACATAAGGCACACGCGGAAGGCAAAGCATAAAATCATTTATAACACCCTGACATAAAAATTATGAGAACCAAGGAAGCAGCACAAACAGAACTGAGGCAACGTACACATCCATACCAAAACTACCAGAAACATTCTTACATTGTTCCAAGAAAACGACATTTGAGAATAAGTGCAATCAAAAGAGAGAGAGACAACCGCCAACGGTAGAGGGTCCTAAATCCAAAAAGTGCCTACCCTCACAAAAGAAAACTAAACCTAGCCTAGGGCACCCAATCCGGATATGAGCCATCGGACTCGGACGAACTGTCGGGTATCTCTGAATCCTCGCTAGGGATCTCCTCCTCGGACTCCTCGATATCCATAGGCTCGGCTTCGTCGACCTCCATTGGCTCCATAACTGGCTCGTGATCCACGCCTCCTAACTCCTCGGCTTCGGCAGGCTCATACCAGGCAAAAGGACCTATCGTCTCCTCCTCATCCATCTCGGAATCCACGATCTCACCACTTGGACACTGCGGGTCAAGCTCGCCCTCTACGGTGAACGGGACATCCACCGTGCGAAGGGGTCCAAACTCGTCTCCAAAACGATCCCGAAAACACCAAGCTACGTACTCATGAACCTGAGGATGTGTCGTACCCACGTCTACGCTAATCGCAGAGTAATGCCTCAAATATACGTCCCCATTCCCCACTGGGTGTGTAGTCATGATATGCTCGTAATCTAGGGGAATCCCAAAACGCACCGGTACAGGTGGATCCGTCATGGACGTGGGTCCGAAAGTTTGGGTTATAAAAACCGTGAGACACATCTCAGTGAGTGCAAACACCTAAACCTAAATTAGGCTAACATGCATCTCCTGACGGGAAAAACAAACAACACTCATATGACAAAAATGACTTAGGCTCGTAGGCCCAAATCGGCATTTCGATGACCCTGCAGGTTAGAAAATCCGTAATATCACATTTCACAAGCGGCACTCTCGATTCACTCGTACGTCACACGTATGCTCAAAGCCTTTAGTGACAATCCCAAATATCGTTCACCGAGTCACACAATTCAGCATGCCAACTCATGCATTCATGTGCATGCATATGCCATTATCTTACTATGCTCACAAACGAATTCCCATAGCATTCCGGCACAAACTTCCATTCGTGTTCCGATTATAGAATGAAGTCCACTTAGACACGTCCCATACCATGCCCTGCGGATTTCAATACATAATCAGACACTATGCATCACACGTTTAACCATTTATTCCATTACTCGACCCGAAGGCCCGACCCGAAGGTCCGATCCGAAGATCCGGTCCAAAGACCAATCACAACACTCCGTGGCCAGCGTAAAGACGCCCCAGGCCCAGTGCCTCTAGCCCGCGTCCTTACGCATCAGGCGCAACACTGATCTCCTTTACAAACCAGAGCCCGCGTAAACGCATCAGGATGGTTGTCTTCCGGACGTATCGGGCATCGTCCTGCTCCAAAGTGCATGAGGACGGCACACCCCGCGTAAACGCATCAGGGCGAAGGTGATCACACATTCACACAACCGGTTTTATCTGAACCCCGCGTAAACGCATCAGGGCATAATTAGGTGATCACATATTTATGGCATACACGCATTCTCGCACAATTTTCCACAAGCCCCATACTCGGCATGCATAATGCGTAGCCATGCAATTCCGCACACGAATGTCGGTGCAATGTACCACGGCAGAATGTCCACGCAATTCAATGCCAACATATCATGATCAATGATCCACGTCATATGCTCAGTCAGCCCAATTAATTAATTCGGAGCATCACATGTGAATACGGCACTTATGACGTACATTGATAATTCACCAATCACATTCCACATATGTCGATCACACAAACATGCGACATAGTAGGCTCAAATGATCACAATTGCCAAACCAACATACAGATCAATCATCCCGGCAATCCCGGCAATCCAAATCAATTCGATTCTCAAACTATCATGGAATTGACCCTCGAAATCCAATATGGACAGCAGCTAGTTCTCTGTATTTCCACTTCTAATTCTCCTCCAAATTCTATTTTGTCAATCCATTACTAGTTTCCCGACACCCACCGATAGCATGCAAATCTTAATAGTGCTAATCGACTAACCGACACACCCTAGGCCCGTTAAAACGCATTATAGTCCTAATAAGGGTTTAGAGGTTTCCACCCACCTCAATCCAAGCTCGGGCGACGGGGAAAGGCGGCCGATCACCGGTGAACGGTGGAACCGGCGGCACAAATCCCAAGGGCGGCGGTCCGACGGTCCACAGCAACTCCGGCGGGGCTCTACAGCCGGCGCGGTTGCTGACCACGGAGAGGGGACGACGGCCAAGCTGCTGGACGGCCTCCGGACGGTTGCTGCTCACGGCGGTGAACGGCGGCGGCGACCAGCGAGCTGTCCGTTGATGGCGCGGCAGGGCTGGCTTGGTCTCGGCGAATGGTAGTATGTTCCGGCGAAGGGAAACAGAACCGGAAGAGACAGAGGAGAGAATGGCTCGGTGAGGGCGGTGCACGGTGAACGGCGGCCTTGGTGGCGGACGGCGATGAACAGCAACCACACGGTGGGGCACCGTGCATGGCGTGGACGGCGCGGCTGTTCCGGCGAGAGGACGAACAGAACAGTGAGTGGCGGAGGAAAACGGAGAGGGACGGCGAGGGAAAGGGCAGTGGACGGCCATGGCGGTGGTGACCAGCGACGGCGTGCAGCGGCGAGAGGCTCCGGCGGTGGTTCAACCTTGCGTGCGGCCGTGGCTGGGAGGAAAGGGAGAGGCGGCGGCGACGGTGGCGTGGCTGTTCTGGCGGCCACTCCACTGCATGCAGCCGGAATAGGGAGAAAGAGACGACGGAGGAAGAGCAGCGGCGGTGGCCACGGCAAGCGGCGGCCAGCGGTGCTCCTCAGCGGATGGCAAGCGGTCAGCGTGCTCCTTCTTGGCTGACCGGCGCCATTCCTCGTTGCATGCAGGCCAAAACGGGAGGAGACAGAGGCGGGACGGAGGAGAACGGCAAGGGGTGATGGCGGCCAACAGCGGCGGCCTTGGCGGGGCGGTGTCGGACTCGGCGGAGGCGGGGCCAAGCTGACCTCGGCGTGAGGCCTTGGTCGGCCGTGGACAACAAGGGAGAAAGGACAGAGGAAGAGGGGAACGGTCGGCTGAAGGTGGTGAGGCGAGGAGGACGGGGGCTCCACGGCAGCAGCTCCGGCGGACGGTGGTTCCGGCGAGCTGTGGGCGGCGGCGTGAGGCCGGAAGGGAGAGAGAGAGGTCGCCGGTGAGGGAGAGAGGGCGTGAGAGAGAGAGTGAGCCGAGTGAGAGGGAAAGAGAGAGAGAGAGAGAGAGAGAGAAAGTGTGATGAGATGATGGGTGATGATGATTCTGCATGGGGGAGAGGAAGAGGTAGAGTGTGAGTTTTGTTTCCATCATGACTTGCATGGGGAAGGGGGGTGTTGACAAGTGTCACACCCCCACCAGAATTCAAATTCGGAATTCTCATGGGTAGGAAGGGAAAACCAGCTCAAATTTCCGGTACCGGGTCGAATTGTCGATTTTTCGACCGCACAAGCCCTATACATAAATGGGCCGCTTAATTTGACGTCGTCCTCATAAAAACTATCCCGAGATTCACGAAAAATCGTTCCCGATGTCCGGATTAAATTTCACGATCAAATCGTCCAATTTCAAATTTCTAAATCTCTCACTAACGGGCGGCCGTTTAGGATTCAAACGTTTCAACCTCGGGTTGTCCGAATCGCAGCGAGCTCGAGAGAGGAAACGAGAGGAATTATCACTAGTTCCGATGACACAATCGTCCGGTTCGGATGATCGGTTCACACTGGCCCAAAATACTTCCTCGTCATTATCCTAAGTCGGGCTTGACTCGCGACCGGGTCCTTAGTCCACGTGCCTATTCCTAGTTGGCCATTCCCATTTGGTCAGTATCCCGTGAGTGATCAGTTCCGGGCGAGACTTACGAAAATGAAATATCGAATAATACTCGTTTTATTCATTCCAAAGATCGAATCGAATTTCGGGATGTTACAGTACAAATTCCCGTTGGTAGTATCATAAAATCTTTGGAATTTTTGGCATCGTCCATTATGTCTGGAAAAGTGTTATGCCAATATGTATTCAACCTTGGTGATGAACTTGGAACAAAAGCACAAGGAATCAAGAAGTTCATTATTCTATTTGGCACAAAGAATGAAATTATTACTAATCACCATGGAGGCCGAGGCCAAGGTCAAAAGAATCATGGAGGCCATAGAAGCCGAGGTGATCGAACTATTAATCCATCAACCTAAAAGGGTAAAGCTAGAGAGCTACCCTATCATCATATTCATATCAAAGAAAACTTTCCTAGACCTTCTAATCTACTTTCAGAAGAAAATTTACACGAAAGAAAAGTCTATCTTGCTGGGCTTATTTGAAGAGAATGTTATCAACGTCGTTATAACTGAAGACGAAGATACCTAGGCACTGGAGTAGGAAGATTCTCTTGACCCCTTTCCTTATTATTGCTTTTACAATTTTTCTGCTTCATGTTGATGTTGTTTGCAATTTCGGCTTAGTTACAATTTTCATTCTTGTCAGTACAGTTGTGATCACGCTTTTCAATTCAATAAAAGTGTTTGATGTTTTGTTAAGCACATATGGAAACAAAACCAAACCGATGATGAATATCGTTCTCACTTGTGAGGCGTGAGGCTTTGGGTTTCTATATGACTCCTAATTGTGAAAACGCTTTTGAGAGCAATAATGTATAAGGATATGAGAACTAGCTCTATCCTCTTGGTCCTTTCAAAACTGATTTCAAGATAATTTTTCAAAATGGTTTTTCATAAAACCTCATGCATCAAATTCATTCCAGATGCTATCAAGACGTTCTACTCATGAAATGAAGTTGAACATTTCAAAAACAAGATTGGCGCCCTTTATAACATGTGCATATCATGCATTCCATAGAACATGTTCGTTTAGTTTGTAGGATATGACAAAAGGAAATCTAAGATAACTCAAGACTTCTAAAATCCTTCAATGGAGTTGGAAAACAAAAAGGGAAGTGTTATTCTCATATTCACTTTTCTCAATGTTGCTTTCTAACGTACTTTTCCCTTTTATCATCCCTAGGGAAACTAGGAGAAGAGATCAATCAAAGATAAATCCCCAGCAAAATTGCAATGGAAACATATAAAAGAATTTTGGTGAGTTGATCAAGTGAACATTCTTCACTCACAAATTTGAATGTTGAAATTTTTTTTATTTTCTACCCAAGAAGAAACAGGGAAGAACATTTCAAAAGTTTTGAAACAAGCATTCTTCAAAGCATGTATTTTACATCAAAATTTCATGCAAAAAAGGATGTTTTGACAAATAGCTCAAAAAGATTTTGAGAAAATGTTTGGATAAAATCAAATAAAAAGACTTTCAAATGATGAAAGGTAAATCATATCCAAACACGTCCCCTATACACTCGAGTGGAATGAAAGAATGAGTGATAGAAATGAGAAAAACATCATCCAAAGAAAACAGGGGATGTTTGCAATGATCACATGGATTGAAATGATGAAAGGCAGTCATTTTGCTATCCCAAACATCTGAATATCCTTTGCAAATCAAATGTGAGCCTAAAAAAGTGGAGAAGTTTTCCAAAACAGCCCTGTTAAGAACCACCCCATACTGGGGCAAACTAAGAGGTTTTTGGTTGTTATTTTTTTTTGGTAAGGTAAGTATTTATATTACTTTTCTAAAACACCATATACAAACTAGGAGGTTTGTGGTTTGTGGTTGTTATTCATGGAGAAAAGGATCAAGAAAGGCTTTATTGCATACACTTGCATCAATCATTATGCGATAACTTCGTGTGAATTTGTATGGAAGCTCACGACATCCCAAGAGGAAGAAGAGCATTTTATTTCTTATCCCCAAACACGCTATCTTTTGCAAAAACCAATTGAGTCTGAATATTCATTTCAGAACCCTAAATTGGTGATCATCTCTTCACACTGGAACATGAGCATATGATCCACCTAGAATAAATAAGAAACGAAAGGCATAACACAGAGTCCTTAGAACTCAAAAAGAGAGATCAAGGGCAAAAGAATCAAGGGCATGAAAAAGCAGTGTGCCTGATAAAAGTAAGGTCAATACCCAGAAAAATGAGCAAAAGAAAAGAAAGAAAAACATTCAAAAGAAAGAATGACAAAAGTCAAGTCAAAAGCAAAGCAAAAGTTGTGAAAAATCAAAAGTCACAATAAATCAGTGATTGAAAAGATTTCAATGAAAACTTAGGAGACTCTTGTGTTCATGATAAGAAAAAATCCCTGGTGGATAAAGAAAAAAGGTGATGATGCCAAGAAGATCACCAGTTTCACAAAAACTCTTAATTCAAAACTAATGGAGCCTTTTGAGTCTACCCAATACCAACATTACAACCACTCTCCAAAGACTCTTCAGATTGAGATGTTGAGAGTGAAAATATGATTTCATGACAGAAACCATCACTCAAAGAAGTGTATGCAATACTATCTTGTCTTATCCTCGAGGTTTTTAATTTGTAGACCCGAAGTCAAATATGATGCAATCCTTTTTTTGGCCTCAAAATACCTATCCTTTGAATAGCCATTGACCAAGCCAACATTACAGTCATCTGAAAGACCTTACCGGATCAATTGGACTATATACATTGCGAATATCTCCAACCACCTAAGGATTGGTTAAGAGAGACAAAATTAAGAGATATTATATCAGTCCCCTTTCAATCAAATGAAGAAAAGACCTAATTCATAGATTGAAACAAATCCTTTCTAATGAAGGTCTTCCAAACGATCATTTCAAGCATTTCTTGAAAATTTACAAGCATTTTGTTCAAATAATTCCTTGAAAAGGAAATTTGATTGTCTGAAATGCATACAAATAATTCATATCTCAAAATCAAGTTTCAAAAGTTTTTGGTCAACTTAAAACCGAGTTTTCAAATAGTTTGTGGTAAACTAAAAAGAAAAACCACATTTCAAACGGTTTTGATTAATTTCAAAACTACTTTTCAAAATAGTTTTTGATCAACTAAAAACCATATCAAGGTTAGTGAAATCTCAAAATCACAAAACTCACGATTAAGGCATTTATTGTTTGAAGTCTTTTCAAAGTCCTACTGGTAAAGAACCATTAGGCAAATCCAAGTCCTATTGGCAAAGAGCCTTTAAGCAATTTCTAAAATCCTACGAGTGAGGAAGTACATGGCAAGTTTTCAAAATTCAAAGACCTACTGATGAGGAGCCACTAGGCAAAAATAGATATTCTAAAACAAATTGTACTTCGTAGCCTCTAAGTGATGATTCTCATCAGTGATCGCGATTTTGCAGCTTTAAATATAGTGATTTTTACAGTTTTCTCAAGTGATCGCAGGATTGTAGCTTCGGAGCTATCACCCTCTGAGTGTTCGCAACATGTAGCCTTGGATAACTTTTTTAGCCCATAGAATGGCCTCTTCATTGTCACGTCCTGAACCCCACGGCACGCAACATTCCTATCTTGGTCAATATATTTGCGACGTCCCAGGAAGCATCGCCGACCCAACGCCCAAACAGAGAACAAGTACAAACGGAAGCAATAAATAAATAAACCCTGACAATAGAATCAATATGAGACAAGGATAGCCGAACAACAAACATCACAGCTAAAAATATTTACACTTTATATTACTATCAAAAGGTCTTTTTACACGTTGACTAATACATAACAACATAAACAACTATCACACATCCACTACTAAACAAAAAGGTATAGGTGGCTAGGGTGAGTCAACTAAACCTACAAGGAGGACCACAGACAAAAAGGGACAACCTCCCCTGTTAATCTCCAACCTATCCTAAGGTTCCCAGTCTGGGTCTAAAGACTCTATAGGCTCTTATTATGACTCCTCTGAGGATCTCTCGCTCGGTTCGGACTCCTCTAACTCTGTGACCTGGGCAGCTGCCCACTTATCCTCCGAATCTATCTCCAACTCTGGGTCCAGGAACATTTATAACTCTTCATCTGATCCTATCTCTACATCCAATCCCAACTCAGCTACTTCTCCGTCTTTACCTGAGTCTTGGTACATAGGCTCTAGCTCCGGTTTGACCTCCTCATCCATCGGCTCAGGGTCCTCGTACCATATCCCTAGCTCCGGGTCCATGGCTACAGGATCGTTTACGATCGAGGGATCCACAATCTCGTCATCGGCCATCTGAGGTATCATCACTCCATCTATATCTATTGGAACGTCAAATGTCCTGAGGGGTCGCCGAATGTTTCCGTCTGCGTCTCTTAGGCACCAAGCTATATATTCCTAAGCCTCGTAGAAATACTCACCCACATTTACGAATACAACTAAACGATAACGAACATGCGCTTCTCCATTTCCTGAGGGGAAGACTCTTGTCGTACGGTGGATCTGTATAGGGATCCCATAAAGAGGCGGTGGCTTCACCATGTTCATGGCCGGGGATCTGAAAAGGTGGTTTATTACAACCATGAGACGAATCTCAACGAGTACAACACCTAAACCTAGGCTAGGCTAACATGCATCCTCCTGATAGGCGACACACAATAATCACATCAACGCAATTCACGATTAATTCCCGACCTAGGCCCTCAGGCCCAGATCACTTACCTGGCTGGCCCTGTAGGTTAATCACTTCAATAAAATAACCAAATCCCACGCACAAACACTCTATTCACACATACGTCATACGCATGCTCATGCTCATGAGTGGTCGCATCACATGCCTTTCACCGAGTCTCGCATACTCGCACTATGGCTCATACATTTTTATGTATGCAATTTATGTCATCATGCCATGATTTCTATCAGTCTCAAACGGCACACTGGCTCAATGCTCAGTTATTATCTCAGAGCTCGACTCTTGCCAATGCAATAGGTCCACATAATCACAACACTCCATAGCTAGCATAAAAACGCCCTAGGCCCAGTGTCTTTAGCCCGCTTCAAAATGCATCAAACGCAATACCGATTTCCTCACGATCAGGACCCGCATAAAAATGCGCCAAATCAATCATCATCCGGACGAATCGGGCATCATCCCGCATAACACGCATCGGGATGGGTTCAACCCCGCGTAAAACGCATCAGGGTGATTTATGATCACACAATCATTCAACCAATTTTATCAGAACCCCACATAAACGCATCAGGATATTTTAGGTGATTACATGATCATGTTATGCACGCATTCTCGCACAATTTCATCACACGCCTCATTCTCGGCATACACAATGCATGGCCATGAAATGCAGCACAATGCATTATGAGCATCAAACATAATTTAGGCATCAGTTAAATTCATGCCACAACAATGTGCTCAATTCACTACAACATACTCACTTGGCCAATTAATACTGTGCGGCCCAATTCACAATGTACAATTTGGCATTCAATTCAGCCATCAATTAGCCAATCGCATTCCGCATAATTCAGCCACACGAGCACGTGACATGGCATATCACAATTAATCATAACGGAGTCGCAAATCAACCAAACCGGGCACACCCGGTAATTCAACCACATGGACCTCAATTAGCCATTCTCGGCCCACTAATTCTCCAATACGGACAGCCACTATTTAGCGTATCCTCGGTCTCAAATTCACCTTCAATTCAACATATAAGTCCATCACGAACCTCACATCCACAACTTCCACCATTCAAATTGTCAATTTCCTTGAATTACTCTCATCGTCAACCCGAATATCCGAATCGTCTAACCCGTCTAGAAAATGCTCGATTAGTCTTAATTCGAGCTTAGGAAGTATACTCACCAAATCCTAAGTCACGACGATGAGAAACGGTAGCCGATCACCGATGGACGGTGGAACCGGCGGCGGCATTTCCGATGAGCGGCGAAGGCAACGTACGACGACGGTCCTAGCGGTTCTTCTTGCCAAACGAAAGGGAAAGAGAGAGAGAGGATGGGACAATGGGATGGTTCGAGTGGTGGCGTGACACTAGTGGAGCAGCCACAAGGCGGCGTCTCGGCGGCGAGCAGCGAGTGGCTCTGGCGCATCTTCACAGTCGAGAGGGAGAAAGAGAGAGCTTCGGCGGTGGAAAGGGGAGAGAGAGAGAGAGAGAGAGAGAGAGAGAGAGAGAGAGAGAGAGGAAGGGGGCCAAATGGAGGGAGAGAGGAGAGAGAGAGGGGTCAAATATGGTCAAAGATGGGGGGTAGCGGAGGACACTTGTCACCAATCGAAGGGTTATGACCAAAATGCGCTTGATCCAATGGCTTAGACTTGATCTCATCCAATAATTGAGGGGTAAAGTGGTCTTTAGCCCCAATAATTGAGCTGAAAATTAATTTCAATTAATCCAACATTATCCCAAAATCCGGAGCTCAAAAATAGGCTAGGGGCAAAACGGTCATTTTTCCGGTCCCGAATCAAAATTTCATTTTTCACTCGTACCAACCCCAAATATGAGTGGCCAACATAATATGATGTCAAATTTTCAAAAATAGTCATACAAGCCCTCGAAAATCGACATCGAAGTCCGGATCCAATTTCGTAACCAAAATTCGCTTAATTTCCAATTTCAGAGTCTCTCACTAACGGGCGGCTATTTAGGGTTACGCGTATCGACCTAGAGTTATCCGAATCATGACGGTCCCAATCACCAAGAGAAAGAGAGGAATTATCGCTAGTTCCAGAGGTCGCGATTATTCGATTCAAGTTCAGGACTAGTTGGCCACGTGCACTTTCGGTCATGCAGAATCACCTACGATCCAATTGTACATTGTTGGTCTTAGCCAAACCAAATCCATTACTTTCCTAAGATTGGCCCGCATCAGCCCAAAATATTCCTTCATCGTTTCTCGAGATCGGGGCCCTATTCGTGTTCAGGTCCCTGGTCCACATATCATTTTTCCTAGTTAGCCATACCCTATTGGTTAGCATCCCAAGAATGATCAGCTTTGGGCAAGACTTACTAAAATGAAATGCGGAATAATGTCAATTTTATTGATTCTAGAATTACGTCGAAATTCAGGCTATTACATTCATGGTGATTTTTATGGTCTTGCCAAGTGTTCGCAAGTTTGTAACTTCGGAGCCATCACCCTCCGAGTGTTCACAACCTGTAGCTTTGGATGACTTTTTAGGCCTAAAGCATGGCCTCATTATAGTTCTTTTGAGTGATCGCGGATTTGTAGCCTAGGAGAATTGACTCTCTATAAGTGATCACAAACCGTAGTTTCAGAAAATTATTACAAAAGTCATACTGGCGAGGAGTCACTAAGCAAATCCCAAAGTCCTATTGACGAGGAGTCACTAGGCAATTCCAAGTCCTACTGGTGAGGAACCACTAGGCAATTTCAAAGTCCTATTTGACGAGAAGTCACTAGGCAATTCAAAGTCCTATTTGACGAAGAGTCACTAGGCAATTCTAAGTTCTACTGGCGAGGAGCCACTAGACAATTTCAAAGTCCAACTGGTGAGTAGCGATTAGGCAACTCCAAGTCCTGCTGGCAAGGAGCCACTAGACAAATTTCAAGTCCTACTAACGAAGAGTCACTAGGCAATTCTAAGTCTTATTTGATGAAGAGTCACTAGGCAAATTCAAGTCCTATTGATGAGGAGCCACTAGGCAATTTCAAGCCCTACTGACGAGGAGTCCCTAAGCAATCTCAAGTTCTACTAGTGAGGAACCACTAGGCAAATTTCAAAGACTTACTGGCAAGGAGCCACTAGGCAATTCCAAGTCCTATGGGTGAGGAGCGCCTAGGCAAATTCAAGTCCTACAAGCAAGGAGCCCCTAGACAAATTCAAGTCCTACAGGCAAGGAGCCCTTAGGCAAATCCAAAGTTCTACTGGCAAATTCAAATCCTCAAGTGAAGAGCCTCGGGCATTAATGGTTTGTGGATTCGTCCTTAAACCACGAAATCAGAATGATCATCATAATCATCACCACCATCAATTCATGCCTTTGGATAAACAACAAAGAAACTCTCATAAACAGGTAATTTTCTCTCCCTCCATCATTAAGAACCTTTCAAAATGTGTTTTAAAAAGAGAACTTTTGGATTATATCACGATTTTTAAAAGTAAGAACTCTAATCGGTTGTTGTGAAATTTCCATCTTATCTTGTTTAGTGAGTCGACCAAAAATTCAGGCGTCACCTTGTCTTTGAAACCAACCTCTAATGAGCTCAATCTCAAAGAAGGGCAGTTATTGACACCTAATTTTTAGTTAGTTTTTTTTCAAATTTTTAAAAATTTCAAAATTAGGTCTAGGAATCTTGACCAAGCCTAGAAACCTATTTCTAAACCAAAAATAATTTCTTAGCATTTTTCTGCATTTTCCTTAATTTATTTTAGTCAAAATAGGTGAGAAAATTGAGAAAAATAGTAAATGGAATCAGAAAATTCCATAAAAATAGTCATTCGTCTTATTTTAAATCCAATTTCATGAATACATCATCAATTTTGAAAAATCTCAATCAGGTACATGTTTTTCCCAAAATTGGGCAAAATTAAACCCAAATTGAATCAAAAATGCAATTAAATTTTTTCTAGTCATTTTTAAGTCATAGTGTCTTCACAACAAATGATTCTGAGATCTTAAATTGCATAATTGTTAGTCTAATTGCACAATTTGGCAAAAAATAAAAAATCCCCCAAAATTAGATTGAAAAATTAAGAATTTTGAACCCAAAATGGGAATCGTGCCCAATATGAAATTGTCAAAATATGAGACTATTATTTCTAGGGTTAATCAGATATAGGTAATTCAATTTTTGCATCAATTTGGCCTAATTAGGTCATTAGGACATCAAACTGAATAAAAACCTATTAACCCGAATACAAAAATAGGGAAATCTAGACACAATCATGACAAAAATTGGGAAAAATTATATATTTGAGTTTGGAATACAATGGAAAATTCAATTTTGGGGTTGAATTTGGAAAATTGGGTCAAAATTGGGTTGAATTGACAAATTTAAACCTACCCTGGTTTGCTAGGTCGGTCGAGTCAACCGGACCAGACCCGAGTCAATTGTCTTCTTCACCCAGTTTGCCAGAATGCACATTAAACCCAGAAAAACAACTCGTGCCTGCGACTTCACCGATCATTCCCGATCAATTTACCACGTTTTAATCAATTTTTCCAGCTGGAAAATATCCAGCTAGCACCAATTAACAACCCCAACCAATCGAAAGTCGGTAAGATGGATTTTGGGCGGGAAAAAACCAATGAACAAAAAAAAAAGGGAATATTGCAAAGTAAGTGTTCGACAAAATTCCAAAAAAAGAGAGGAGAGAGAAACAATGAGAAAAGAGAGACAACGAGAGAGAACGTGAGTTGAGGTTCCCCTAGCCGAATGATCGGCGCTTTTCTGACTAGAAAAGCGCTAACAAATCGGCACAGGCAACGAACTTCCTCACCTGAAACATTCGGCGATCAGCTAATCACCAAGGCTTGACACCAGGCATTTTTCAGCACAATGAGACCTGTTCCAGCGAATCCAAGAGCTCGAGGAGGAAGAGCAAGTGTCAAGGAACAACCCTTGGGGCGCTGATCATTTCGAAAATTTCGTTTAATCATCGAACGAAACAGGTAAAATTCCTTCGTAGTCACAATTTTCCAGAATTTCCATAATGTGTTTTAGCTCAAACTTGTGTGTTTCTTCGTGATTTCGTGATGATTGATGCTCAAAACATATTCTAACTTCATCTTCATCATTTGTTGGCACTTTAAATGGTTAAAAATGCACAAACCGAGTCAGTCGTGCATTAAACCCCCTTGCTGGAAAACCCAAAGCCTCGTCGGAGTGTAACCGTGGCCTTAGGCCATCCAAGTAGGCTTCCTTTCACTGTGTTTGATGATTTGATGCTGATTGGAACCGATTTAGACGGTTAAGGCGATCGATATGTTGATTTGAATGCCTAAGAAATAGGTTTGATTAGTTTGCAAGTTAGGTTTTTTGATTGAGTTTTTCACCGGCGGGTGAACGTCCGCCGGCATTCCGAATAGGTTAGATTGAAAATAGAATATATGGACTTCATCGTGGATCAGAAAGGTCAAAAGGTCGCCGGTGGTGAGCTCAAAGTCGTGGCCTCGAGAACCCTGAACTGGAAATTGTGCACACCACCTGTTTGTGAAAATGCCCCAATGAACATAGGGCAAAACGGTGTCGTTTCGGCGTTGTGTTAACCGAAAAAGACGACCGGCGCCGGCACCGGTGACGCCCAGTTCGGTCAAGCTGAACCGGGTTGAACCGGGGCCAGTTCGTTCAATTTTCCGGCGGGAATTTAAAATTCAAATATAAAATATATAAAAAATCAAATCAAAATTAGGAAAATCAAAAAAAATCAAATCAAAAGAAATTAGAGAAATTAGAAAAAAAAATCATAAAAAATTAGATTTTTTTAGAAAATTAGAAATTTTGAGAATTTTAGAAAAATTCATAAAAATTCCAAAAATTCTCAAAAAAATTCATAAAAAAAATTCAGAAAAATCATAAAAAATAGAAAATTCGAAAATCCATAAAAAAATTTCAAATCTCAGAAAATTCAAAAATTTTGCAGAAAAATAAAAAAATTCAGTTTCTCGGCTAATGAAATTAGGATTAAACATTTTCAAAAAAAAATCAAAAAATTCCAAAAATTCACATAATGGCCCAAAATCATTGTGGCCAACCTCAGGAAATGAAATTTGAATTTTTTGAAATGCCTAAATGGCATTTCTAGAAAACCCCTAAAAAAACCTAAAACCCTAAAATGCGTCATTAAATGAATAAGCCTCGAGGGCTTTATTAGGGTATGGATGTTTTGCTTGATCTTCATTTTTTGTGGCTAAATTAGGATTGCTATGATTGATTTACCATTGATTGTGCATTTAATTCTTTAGTGCTTAATTAATTGTCCATGGTTAGATTAGTAGATTGACCTTAGGGATCCGTATGACACGTTAGACATATCATATCGTTCTTAGGTACTGAAAGGGCGTTAATGGTCTCAATTTGATATCATTAATGTAACCAAGTCCCCGTACTCAGAATCTCTAATTCGTAGAATCATAGTATTTCTCCCGTACCTCGATTAGGTTTCTAGTCAACCTACTAATAATGACTAATGGCGACTCCAAGTTTAGATTTAGAAATTACCTTCCATTATCACGTGAGGTATGGTTTGGGAGAGACCCTTATACGAAAATACCTCCTTAGCGCGCAAATCCCGAAAAAACCCCCCAAAAGCGCGGCGCGACATCAATTTCTTTGGTAAATTGTGCAATTGGATTGACCATTATGCAATTCAAGGTTCCAAAATCATTTGTTGTGAAGACACTATGGCCTAGAAATGACTCAATTGAATTTTTTTATTTAATTTAGGCTTGATTTTACCCAATTTTGGGAAAAAGCACATTCCCAATTGAAATATTCTAGAATTGATGATGTATTGATGAAATTGGATTCAAAAAAAGACTAATGGATATTTTTATGGAATTTTTGGATTTCATTTGCTATTTTTCTTGATTTTCTCTATTATTTTGACTAAAAGAAATTAAGAAAAAATTCATGAAAATTCTAAAAAAAATATTTTTGGTTTAGAAATACGTTCCTAAGGTTGGCCAAGACTACTAATCCTAATTTTTTGATGTTTGGAAAAATTGGGAGAATGAGCTAACAAATCAGATATCAACAAAAATGTGTATGTGCATGAGTCTGAAACAACTTATACTAAGTGTAGCTCTACTATCTGGGTTGACGTGGGTCTTATGGAGTGAGTTCCTTTTCGATTTGTTGCGTGATACTATAACCTGATGGTGAGTGAGTTGGCCCATCGAGGAGCTTCAACTTAGACAATGATGATCCCACATTGGAAGGTGAAGTTATCGATCCATAATGTCTTCAGACTTTAGTCAAGGTAAAACTTTTGGTTTAGAATTCAGTTGAAAATAGACAACCTTGATTTACCCAGTTATTTTTTTGTACTTATATGATATTTTGTCTAGATTTGTCAATCTAATAAGGGTTATTAATAAAAAAAAAACAAAAGTATTTTGATTAAATTTGTTTGATATTCACATTTGATACTTACTTCAGACTTTAACTTAAGCCAATCAAATTATTAATAATAATAAAAGACACATATTGCGCGTGATGTTCTTGGGCGTTATACATCAACTACCACGTGTCATCCAATTCAGAAATTTGATGAAAAGTAACGAAGGACAAAATTGTCGTGGGCATACCGGTTTTGAATTTTTTGTGATCAAAAAATTAGTTTTAGATAAATTTATCATGAGTGTATCGATTTGGAGTATTTCGTGGTATTAACTCATGTAAAAAAGTAAAAGAAAATTATTAGATCAGGTATTTGCTGCTGCGATCTCTCTTCTTTTGCTCCATCGGCATCAGGTACGCCTCTTCACCTTCATTCTCTTCGCAGATCTCATTTCCCCCTTTCGGATCCGCTGAATTCTCCATCCGATCCATCCGATAGTGATTCGAATTTCTAAGGATCTTGCCGATCAGCCCCGTTTGATCTCGAACCCCGAAGATGAATTCCAACTATGGCAAACCCAACAACCCGCAACGCAGCTCCGGTTCCCTCAACACCTTCGATTTCGACATCGGCATCGGTTCGAACAAGCCCAGGTCCCTGAACGATCAGAGGAACAAGACCACGACCACGACCACCTCCTCCTTCTTCTCGTACGCCCCCGTGTCGTCGCCTGCGCAGCCCTCGAGGCCCGCGTGGCAGGCCAACAAGCCCTCGTGGACCCACCAGCCCGCCGCCGCCCCGGCTCAGTCGGCTGGGGCGGCGTCCCTGGGCGGGCCCACGTCGATGGTCGGCGACATCTTCGGCAAGAGCTGGTCGTCGTCGTCGGCGGCGGCGTCGGCGACTGGTTCTTTGGGGTCAGGGTTGGGGTTGGGGATTGGGATCGCGAAGAAGGACCCGAACTTGTTCGGGGATTTGGTTAGCTCGGCTTTAGGAGGGCAGGGAAAGGGCAGCAGCGGCAATGTCCCGTTGAAGAACGCGACGCCGGCGCCGGCGCCATCGGCTGGCAAGACCGCATATTCGATGGGGAATTTAGGAGATTCGCTGCCAAAATCTGGTAATCCGATGTACAATAGTGGAAGTTGGGGATCTGGTGGTTATAGTACCGGTGGCGTTGCGGGTGTTAATTGGAATGGCGTGAATGCTAACAGTAAGAGCGCAACTCTTGGAGGTCCTTCGATGCAAAATATGGCTGCTGCATCTGGTGGTGGAGGTGGAATCAATACCAATAAGGATCCGTTCAGTAATTTGGTTGGTTTTGGATTGAAACAGCAGTCAGGCAGTCTTAACTCAACGAGCAAAGCTAGTGCTAAGACTGGCACCGGTAATCAGGAGTTTGGAGATTTTCAGAATGCTCCAACATCTGGTACAACAACATTCTCATCGAGCGGGATTTCCGCAAATAAAAGCCATTTTGCTGCATCAAATATGAGCTTTGATTCGAAAATGGATGATTTTGGGATGCCTGCCAAGAATTTCAGTCAGCAGAATCAGACTCCTGTTCAGAGCTCAGGCACAGACAGTTTCGATGTGTTGTTCTCTTCATCCTCTGGCTCGGCTTCTGTTGGTGGTGCCACTGGAGGACAGCAAGCTGTGGAAGTGAATGACTGGGGTTTGGATTCAGATTTTGGAGGAGGAAATGAGGGCGGCGGCTCCACCACAGAGCTTGAGGGGCTTCCACCGCCGCCTTCAGGCATGTCAGCTTTAACCGCTAAGAACAAGGGCCTGGATAATCAGAAGCAAGGGCAATATGCCGATGCGATTAAGTGGTTGTCGTGGGCTGTGATTCTCCTCGAAAAGGCTGGAGATAATTCTGCCACCACGGAAGTCTTGTCGTGCCGAGCCTCATGTTACAAAGAAGTTGGGGAGTATAAGAAGGCTGTGGCAGACTGTACAAAGGTAAAGTGCCAATAGTTACTTACAGATTGAAATCTTCCTTATTTTGATGAAGGTGGTGCATGGCGATTCCTTGGGGTTTGTTGGTTGTATCTGTCAGATATTTTTGTATCTTCGGTAAGATGACCTTATTATTTTGAGAATGATTCCTATGTCGTTTGAGAAGTGATTAGCTATTTTTCAGAACACACAAGCTTACCGATGTTTTCTACTATTTCAAAGAAAGAAATATTGAACTCTGAAAGCATTCTTCCTTGTCTGGGAGCTTAAGAATCAATCCTCTCGCCGAGACTCGCCTTATTTTAGGCATGTTGGGTTTGACTATGCTTAAGATTCCATATCTTCGAGATTAACATTGACAGAACCGTGTCATGTGCCTACCCATGCTTAATGAATTTAGGCAGGCAGCATCTGTTTATCGTCTAGGTTGGCAGCTATAAAAGATTGCATATGAACTTTTGAACCAGGATTGATGAAATATCTCTTAAGACATACTATTTATATTATATTTGCAAGATTTTGTAATATTGCTCGTGAGAAGGATGGAATCAATAGAGGGCATGATGGGTGTTTTTGTTGAACAGGTGCTAGAACATGACGATGCAAATGTAGCCGTTCTTGTACAGCGAGCTCTTTTGTATGAGAGTATGGAGAAGTACAGACTTGGCGCAGAAGACCTGAGGACGGTGCTGAAGCTCGATCCTCTTAACAGAGTTGCCCAAAGCACTATTCATCGCTTGAACAAAATGGCAGATTAAGCAACCTGCTGAAACTTATTCATATACTTCTTTTCCTCAAGCCATGATCCATACTTATTCCCCTTCTCCAATATTGTTGGGGGAATAGTAAAAATCTTATCCTTTGTCCAAGATTGAGTTTCACATTGGTTGTAAAACTTTTGAGTGTATCACGTATTGTATTTGCTTCCATTTTCATCGGATGCTTCCTGCAACTAATTCTTGATTGTCACTTCATAAAGGTTTGAGATTTTTGAGTTTTTCTCTACTATCTTCGTCCCATGCATGCACGAGAATTCACCTTGTGGTCAATAGTCGTAGCTCCTTCTTTATGTTTCACTGTAATACTCAGTGTACTTTTGAATGATTTGGTTATGCGTAAGTTGATCCCTTAGCAGTTGCAAGGTGGATGAGATTGAGATTTCCCTCACTTCACCCTTCATTTTCTTCTTGAGAAAGGTTCTGCTATCGTCACTGAGAATGCCTCTTAGAAAGGAAATTTGATTTGGTTGGGAACTTCAGTGGATTTAGATTGCTGCATTGTGGATTAACTGCACTGTCCTTCTTCATTGGTCATGATCTTACAATGGCTTCTTAAATTAACTGCATGACTGTTTTACTGAATATGATCTTCATATGTCTGCAATGTGGATGCCACAACTTGAATAGCTTCCTGAGCACTGGATTTTTCAGCTGGAAATGTACTTTGAAATCTGAATCGCATTTCCTAGTAGCAATGGTTGTTCTTTTTCTATCTAATCATGCTGTGTCTATGCTTTCTCTCCCCTAGAGGAATCATACATTGAAGCAACTAAAAATACATATGTAGGACATCAACATGTGAACCAATTATGCAGCAAATTGTGTGGCCTTTTCTGTAAGCGCAAGTTTAGCTCGAATCTCTGTTAAATTGTAGTTGTACTGGTCCATTAGAATCAATCGGAGTAGTAATCTCGGGTCCTGAATGTTAATGCTACTAGATTGCTAGCTCCTCTTCAGCCAAACAAGCAGAAGTCATTCGAGGAATTTGGCAAGAATTGCACAGCCTACCAATTTTGTGAAAGCGCCTGGATTACGAGTTTACAACAGCTAATTTTCGGCTTTTAAGCGGGATTCCTCTCTTTATTTTTCCCTGTGAAGGTGACTAGCACCGTCTTGCATCGTTGCCAATTGAAGGATTTGAACTCAGCCCATGGATGGAATCGAACTGGACAAGTGGGGTATTCATTCCTCACCCTTATGCATTGTTTTGGGAAGATGTATTCTGGGAAGTACCAGGAACAAGAAAAAATTGTATTAAGAAGTAGATAAGATCTGCAATTAGCTAGACGCTCTTACAAAATAATAACCTCTAGAAATAGGACATTCTTCTTCGAGAAGCTGGCGCCACGGTTGCTTGAGGGCTTTCTTCAACGGTAGGGGTATCGTCCAAGGAAACTTTCTGGCAGGGGCTAGCTTCCGGGATTTACCCTTACAATTCCTCCCAATCGTTGTCGAATCCAGATCATTGCACGGGTTGAGCCGACATGTATACATCATTGTTGCAGAACTCCCTAAACAAGTCCCGTGTCAATTGCACAGTGAAGTCCGAATTGAGTTGGGACAATCGGACATGGCGGTGGTTGTTTGCTGCTGTTGTTCTCGATCGCAATACTAAGGATGCAATTAAGTAATTATTGCGAGAAAGGAAATAAATGAAATTGACGAATGATTTTAGAGAGCAAGAGTGTTTGGAAGTGAGATTTAAGTGAAAATTAAGAGACGTTGAAGAATGAGAGGGATAGGGGGCCAACTTATAGAAGGTCAACAATTTTTTCCCTCAAATGCCGGCTGTTGCCCGCTGTTACTTGGGGTCGACTTGGGTCACTGATCCATTGATTGAATTTTAGGGCCGAGGCCCCAACAATTCTTAATGATTGGGCCCACGTGGCAGCCCGAAGGCCCAACCCAAAATTAAAAAAAAAATTGGCGGGCTTGGGACAGCTGAGGCTGAAACAGGGCGTCAGCCCAGGCACAGCCCGCCACCCGGCCGGTCGTGCTTGGGCGGTGGCGCAATCGTGGGAGGTCTGTGTCAGCACGGCCCGAAACATTTATGTACAACTTTTTTCGATCGTATATTAGGTTATATATGAATATCGTGAAAAACCGGTTGAGATTTGATATTTATTTCTGACTTTTTCACCGATCAATTAAATAATATGCGAAATAAACCTCTTAGGCACGAAGGAGGTGATTGATTTGGATTTCCAAATCTCTACTTTCACTACTGATGGGCCATCAGTCATGGCTATGAAACTGGGGACTGGAGTGCATAGCATGGTCGCTGATTTTGCTTCTCAGAATAAGAAGATTCAGCCACACAAGATATGGAAAAATAAATAGATAAATTAATAATTTAATAATAATAATAGTAATAATTATAATGTCTAAATATATATAGTATTGCAAGCAAACAATTCATGAGGAAATGTTATAAGTTTTTTTTGGTAAGGAGGAAATGTTATAAGTTAATATCACGAAAAACTCTAAACTTATATACCTGCGATAAATTTACTACAAACTAATTTTTTAACTATACAAAATCACAAATTGGTACACCTATTACCTCAAACTAATTTTTTGACAACGAAAAACCCAAAACAGGTCATTTGTGACAAATTTACCCTCCACTAAATTGAATTTGTACACTTGTAAAATTACAAATTGGTACACCTATGACAAACAGAGGGTAAAACCCCAAACTGATTCACTCGTCAATTGTCATGCGTTATCCAACTTAGAAATTTAACGGTAAAATTTAACAGAAACTAATGAAGGGTAACATGGTTACAAGTGTATCAATTTGAAATTTTTTGTAGTCAAAAAATTATTTTGGAGTAAATTTATCACATGTGTACCAGTTTGGGAATTTCTGTGGTGTTAATCCAAATGTTATCTAATGCTGGTTAGGTTTTTTTTTTCCTCGATTCATATTTTTCTAACTGTTTCTCCAGCTAAAGTGTTTTGCAGGGTGTTTTTGGATGAAATGGCTTGAAAGCTAAGTCCTGCACAATGCACGTGCTTTTCAATGACAATTCTTTTTCTCGCGTTGAGGTATTCTTTAAGCACAAGTATCTTTAAAACTGCTACTATGGTACGTCGTAATGCCTCTTGTATCCTCACGCGCACGACGTCTCCCTCTCTCCGCGTGTGATTTCACTATGCTTATCGTTTACGTGTTGTGAAGAAAGAAGAACCAACGACCCGTTCATTGGTTATACGACCCTTTGAAATTGTCTGGAAAATGTCTTGAAATCGAAGAATGGCTGCTGAAATTCAAGGAAGAATTAGTAGATCTACTGTCGTTCGAGGTTGTTGCGGCTGTTCTGTGGTTAATTTGGCGGGGAAGAAACGACTTTATTTTCCGGAAAAAACACCCCAATCCAGATATCCTTGTTGAATCAGCGCACAATATACTCAGTAATTGGTGCAAGTGGAATCACAAAAAAAAGGAAACTAATTCAGAAGGAGAAGCCCTACCTGGACGTTGGCATCCTCCAAACTTTAAAGGCGAATTTCGACGGCTCTTACATAGAAGGATCGAACTTGGGCGCACTAGCTGTTGTTGTCCGAGATGCAACAGCAGCTTTGGTGGATGGAGTAGCGAGAACGGTACCGGCGTCGTCAGCGAGTCAAGCCGAAACCCTAGGCTTGCTCGCTGCTCTCTCTCTCCTCGAAGCAAAGAAGGAAGAAGATATTGCACTTGAATCTCACTGTTCACGTGGTTAACAGCTCAAGTCAATGTAATTGGGAAATGGAAGCCCACAGGGTCATGGGCCGGTTCAAGAACATTGCTCTAGCCCACAGCAAAAGAAAGTCCAATAATGTGGCGGATTGGATTTGTAAGGCCCGTAGACAAAAAAATCTACCCTCGAACTGGGTATCCCAACCCCCCAACCTTTTTGGGATCTACTTTATTTTGATGCCCTTGACGTGGGCTTTGGTATTTGAAGTACTTTCAGATTTAATAAAATTTTGTTTGACCCAAAAAAAAATTTTCCTTACGCAAGAAGATATTTGAAATCCCTTTTGTTCTTTTTGTCGAATGATAGTACTATTCCAGCTAGAAAATTGATAATAATGTGATCCCCATATCCATTAAAATGTAGAGGCCTTACGAATTGATCATCCAATCAGCAGTTTTTTGCACCATTGGTCTGTTATGCTAATCGAGCAGGCGTCAGTTTCTTAACTAACAACCATTATATGTTTATTTTTTGCTTAGGACGGTCGAGAAAACTTTGAGTTATGCTTATTTGCATCGGCTCTGGAGAGTGACTTCCCCACTAGAGCACACTAGAGGTCCGATCACTATACTTAAACTCCATTCATTTTACAAGAAACAATTTCCAAGAAACATTTTTTGGATTTCATGTGTTCGTTTCATGGAAAATAAACTAGTTATTGAAAATATTTTCCACCAATAAAAAAAACACCTTAAAAAATGAGGAAAATGGTTTCCGTTTTTCAAAATGTGAAAAACATTTTTTATATCTTCTTTCGCCTCACTTTCTTTCATAAAACACTTTTTATTTTTATTTTTATTTCATTTTTTCTTTTTTTAAATCGAGTTTTTATTTATTTTAAATCTTTTTCTTTTCCTTTTTTGTCTTCTTTTTGTTCTTTTCTTTCTTCCTCTGTCGGTCACTGGCCACGGCGACAGCTGACGACTGGCCAAAGGCAAGGCTCAAGCTTGTTGACCTCGGGCAATGACCAACAAAGGAAGAAATCAAAGAATAAAAAAAAGAGAAAAGAAAAGGCAAAGAAATATAAAAAAATTATTAATAATTAAAAATTAAAATAATTAAAAATTCGATTTTCTAAATTATAAAATAAAATATTATTAAAAGAAGTTCAAGGAAGAAAATTAAATCAAATTTTCCATATCGAGTGACGAAAAACATTTTCCAGTTCATTTTTAAGTCTCAGCTGAATACTGAAAAATATTGTCATTTTCCTGAAAAATGACTTTCTGGAAAACATTTTCCAAAATTATCATATTTTCGCAAAACGAACGAAACCTCAAATAAATTCAAGTTTTTGCTTGCAGTGAAATTCAAAATTTGCTCAGAGTCAGAGGTGATCAACAGGTAGGCAAACAATTACTTTTATGGGATCTTTTGTGTTCGGAAACCCATAATTCATATTATCCTTTGATGCTTAATGAATGAAGAGTTTCGTTTCGACAAAATATAAAAGATAAAACAGGCAAGGAAATACAGACCAAAAAAAAAACAGCTGGGCAGGTCATGCGAGCCACCTAAGCCTGAGAGAATCAAAGGATAATTGGGCAGTGTCCTTACATGCGGAAGCCCGAGTCTTGCTAACTTTTAGCCTAGCCTGTCCTCGCCTTGAAAGTTCATATTTAAATTCTATGTATTTGGCAGACTTAGGCAATGTAATAATGGGCTTAAATAACCCATTATTTTGTTTACAGCTTAGCCCATTACTTTACCCTTTATCTTCAACGCAAGGGTTGAAGAAGCAAACCCTCAGTAACCGAAAACAAGAGAAAAATAACAGGACGCATGCAGAGAAGAAGAAAATGGAGAAGAGGGAAAATCTTTGTGCATTTAGGATCATGATGACTTGACAAGCCGAATCAACGCCATTTTGCAATGCCGGGTAAGTAATCGAGGCCTCTATTCATCTAATCGTAGTGATTTCAAAAATTAGAACACAAATTTGAAGGAATATTGATTTTGAATTATGAGACTTGATTGAGAAGTTATTAAACTACGATTTTGTATGGAATGATGGTTTATGGTGTTATAGAGCGATGGAGTTTGTCAAGTAACTATTTTGAAGTATGGTTTGTCCATGATGAATTTCAGAGGTTTAGTGTTCGAGTTACGCGTATCAGATAATGTGCGTAACGGGAAAAAGTGAACGTCCTCTATAATTGAGTTTATCCGTTAGCGTTAGAAGTCGTTTTATCGACAAATAAGAGTAGTTCAGTCGAGCAGTTAATTAAAAGTAGATGTTACTCGATTTTTTATACCGTTTTTCAATTAATTATTGGGAATTCGAGTGCGTCGACTCGAGTAACCACATAGATTGGTTTTCGGCTTTTCTCATATGAGCGTTACTATTTCTTTTACAAATTTACAAGCTCATGATTTGAAAATTGTAATGTTATAATATAGTAAGAGTTATTAAGAGCATGTTTTATGCATAAATGGGATCGAACTTTTACTATCTTTTAGTCGATTAACAATTATTGGAAAGTCTTACAAAGTAGCTTGAAATGAGTATTTGTGAATGTTTTGCTTAAATATTTTGTGAAAGGAATTACCAAAAGATGTTTGTATTGAATTCGAAATGTTTTATGAAATGGATTCTATTTGATGATAGAAAATGATTATGTGATTCGGTTTGTGAAACCAATTTATGAAATGACTTTCTGATGTTAATTGTGTGTTGTCGAAGAAAGATTTTGATTGTTATGACTCATATCGCTATGATGAGAATCTATTGAGGGGGAGTATGCATACTGTTAGGACTTCCTTCTAGGTCGAACCGCTTGCTGATATAGGTGATAGACCTAGCTAAGGGGGGTAAACTTGGCCACCTTTGTCACGACGTTAAACGTGACCATAGTTTGATTGTAAGCATTAGATTCATCGATGGAATGGACCATCAACGTGTGATTTGATGAGATTAGTCAATGAATAGACCATTTATGGTTATTGCCGTTATTGAGTAGATTTTATTGACGAATCTTGTATGTTACAAAGTTTTGTTGGAAAGTTATCATATAATTTTTAATATTTTACGTATACCATATATTGAATTTGTGACTAGGAGTTGTGATGTCAATTTATAGCATTGCATGTGATTTTTCGATCCACTTAGAAGAAATGTATTACTCATCGAGCCTCGGTAGCTCACTCCTTTCATCTGACTTGTTTTTCAAGTTCTTCAGCAAGTTGCAAATAGGGCGTGAGTGTATCGTTCTCGAGAAGACTTTTAGTGGTGGGGATTTTTTATATAAGATGTTTATAGCTAGTGAGCTTCTAAGTTAGTTGTGGTAGATATGTATATAGCTTTTTGATAGATTATAGTGAACTTTGATACTCTGTAACCAGATGAACCAAATGAACATTTTATCACATATATATATGGATGTATATATTTGATATTAGGTTGAGTTTTGATTATATTGAGGTTGCATTCTTGAGTGTTAGGACAGCCGTGTTATGCCCTTGCTCTTTTGAGTTGGGGGTGTAACAGGCAACACATTTGGTCCGATCTTCAAACACCACCAATAATCACCTTTATCCACTAGTGATTACACGTCCATGTGGGGCCATGCCACACAAAGCTACCCCTCGCGGGCCACAGTTGTCATGCGATAATCTTCTAAATGATCATTTAATAGGTCGCGCCGGTAAAATTATACATCCACGTCCAACACTCGCCTATTTCTCGATTCTTGCATGTTTGAGCATTCACTTATGACGACTAATCAGAGTCGATTAGTGCAGCAAGGTGATGCTTCGGCTTCCAAAATCATCTTCGTTATTGTAGCAACGTGTCGTTGAAAAGATAAATGAATAATTCTTTATGACCATGAAAAAGCTGAATATTTGATTCTCATTTTAGCAATAGTTGAAAATCCTCCCTCTCGTTTTTTATCTATCCTATCTCGAACTCTTATCACTTTTCGAATTTTGTTTTGTCTCTTACAGAGTATGGGAGTCAAACCCCGTACATATGATAATAGCGTCCCTACCCCTGAATTTTTTTTATCAGCAGGATCGCATGCCTATTAGTATCGAAAATCCCCATTTTTCATTCAAATTTTTTAGCATTTTTTCTATTACGTTCGTATTTTTCAAGTACATAAATGCCATACCCAATATCTCTTGGTCTTCCGGTATAAGTTCACCAAAAAAAAGTTTATCAAAATAGATTGGGCTTTTCATGTCAGCATGTTCTTTTATTATTTTTTGTTTATATAAATGTAGGTTTCGATATTTTTTTTTGAATGTGAAATTAAAATCAGAAGCGACGTATAATTTTATGTTTAACTGAGTTAGGGTACCTCTTCTTATTAATTTTATTCAGCAATCAACAGTCTTCCAAAGTTATGTTTTTATCATTTAATGAGCCCATATGATGAAAGTATTAACTATTAAACAATGTAAAGTGGACTTATTTAGAGCAATAAATGTTTTCTAAAGTCATTCATTTAACACTAGCATATTCTTTGAGGTGTTTTTGAAATCGTTAGTATATGGATTTAAGGGGTTTCGATATTGGTTCACTTCTTTTTGGTTAAATCATTTTCAAATAGGGCTGATTTGATTCCAAAATTTCTTAATCTAGGTGAACATATAAACTTTCACAAATTTGGCAGCATATAAACATACTTAAGGGCAACTGAACTATACATATTCTTATTTCTTGACCAGAAAAATTTATATTGATTGTCCCTTCAATGATCTTTCGTTCTAAAAAAAAAGAGAATGATAATATAATTTCAGTAGATATGATGGCTTAATGTAATTGCAAGGAGGAATTGGGTGCAAATTTGGTTTTTTATTTTTTTTTTGTTTTTGGTCATCAAGTGTGCCAATCATTTGATTCCAAAGAAATAGAAAAAAAAAACCATTAAGCTGCCGAAAATAGATGCATATTCCATGATGTTGGAACTTAGGAGCATTTATAGTCTAAAGTAAATTTAAATGCTCTTGGGTAAATAAAAAAAAGTTAACGATAAATTGTTGTTGGATGTTTGAATCTACCCCATAGAAAAATGGATACAACGTCTATTGCATATTGGTAAGTTCCCCAAATTAATAGTTTCTAAAGAAACATCGACAATTTATGATATTGTTTAATTGGTTAATGGAAAAGCTACTCTAAAAATACAACAAAATTATCCAAAGTCCGAAACATATTATATGGATTCAGTTCTAAACTTTCCAATTTTTTCAATTTAATTCTAAACATTTGCGCCAAATTCCAATGTAATCATTCCAACCAATTGTCGCCTAAAATCGTTGACATCGCGGTATGTCATGTAGTATAGCCGACAATGAACGGATAGACACGTTAACAATTTCCAGTGAAAATTGATCATATGATTACATTGAAATTTCGCACAAAAACTTATCACTAAATTAGCAAAATTGAAAAGTTAAGAATCAAATTATTGCAAGCAAAAAATCCATAAGGAAATCTGTTGCGTATTGGTGGTTAGACTTTTTCTTGATTATATTTTTGAGCAGTTTTTGCAGCAAAAGTGTTTTGCAGGGGTGGTTTTTTTTGGATAAAATGACTTAAGCATTAAGGCCGCTACAATGTACATGCTTTGATGGCAATTCTTTTCCTCACAATGAGATGCTCTTATAAGAAACACGTCACATTCTCTTTGGGTGGGGCTATTTCATTTCATCCCTTGCATGACTAAATTAAACTCATTTTCACTGGATAGGTTCAGTGACCCCTAATCGTTCGCATATATTTACACAGTTCCCTTCAATTTAACTATTTATGTAGTATCAATGTTCTACAAATTTGAGCTTGTTAAGCTTATTGTTGTTCAAAAAATAAAAAGTTAGCCTGTTTCATATCATTACTTTTATCGCAAAGTTATCAATTCTCTGTCTCTCCTAAGTCTAAGGCTCATTTTATATTTAATTTGTTGTTTGATTGGTAGTAAGAAAAATTATCGATTCTCTCTGTTTACTATTTCCAACAATCGGTTATTCTTTCCTAATACAAAGCATTTAAGAAGATATAGAAATATCTAAAAATACATTACATACAATGATGTGAAAAAGTGATGCACGTTATGCCACCTCATATTATTTTCGTAAAATTAATGGATGATATCAATTCTTGTCAATTCAAAGTGAATGAAATTTAATGTCATTTTAAAATATGTCATTGTTTTATTCAAAGTTTTGATTTAATGTTTCTTCTTCCAAAATTTCGCATTGGAATGTTATTATAATTTTATTTTGGGAAATCTTTAGAGATGGTCTTGTTTTGTTTCGTCCAGCGATCCCAAAGACAATGACTACTAAGAAAGAACTTTGTTGTGATAATATGTTCAAAAGTTGTTGATGTTTCGTGTTTTACCGAGATTCTACTCAACAATAAATCCATAAATTTGTTCAACAGCATAGAAAAGAGTTAGGTTTCCTCAGAATTTCTCTTTTCGAGGAAGCTAATTTGTAGAGAGGTAAAATCTAAAAACAAAAATGAATACATAAAACTTTCAATTTGGATGGTGATGCCCACTTAGAAATTAAAGAAAAAATATATTTAAATATGGTAGCTAGATCCTGCACTGACACGAAAAACTAAAAAAAGAAGGAAATTGAACAGATCTGGCTCTGACCATATTAAATTCAAATTATATGATTAAGGACAGTGTTGCTTCTTTAATGAAAATGGGGTGGATTTTGTTATATAGGGCATGAAAACAGCCACATCCTTTCTCTGTTAGTGCAATTATCTTAAAAAAATGTGATTTGGTCGTTTGTCGTAACGTCTCCTTTGTATTCTCACATGCACGATACCTCATTCTCTCCGCGTATATTCTTATTATGCATATTGTTTATGCAATCTTAAGATAGAAGAACCAATGATCCTTCATTGGGTATATGTTCGTCATCAAATAAATTGTCCAAAAAAGTCACAAACTTGTTGCACCGTAGCAAATTCGGTCCTAAAACTTTTTAATTTTATCAATTTAGTTATAAACTTTTGACAATTTATCAATATAGACTTTCCGATCAATTTTGGCCGGAAATCGCTAACGCGGTAATTGTGCCATGTAGGATAGTTGACATTTGTGTTAGCGTTTCCAACCCAATTTGACTAGAATGATTATATTGGAAAATCATCAAAAAATTTAAAACTAAATTGATAAAATTAAAAAATTTATGACGAAATTAGCCATTGTACGATGGGTTTAGCCCTTTTTGGGCAATTTTCCCTTCGAAATTGTGTTGTAAATGTCTTAGAAAATAGGGCCAATTTCCCCCACACAACAAAATTTTTGAAAACCCTTTCCTTATTTCTGTCGAAATGAATTTTTTTTTTTTGAAATAATGTTCGAATGATACATATTCAAAAGAAATTTGATGATAACGTCATCCTCAAAGCAACCCCCCGTGAGTCTTGTAAATGATCATGATCATTGAATCGGTCGCGCTAGTAATAATAAAATCCATGTCTAATGCTCGCCCACTTCTCGATTCTTGCATGGAGGAGCATTCCCTAACGACGGCTAATTAAAGTTAGCTGGTGCAGCAAGCAACTGGATTTTCACTTCTCGAGGCGACGCTTCGACTTCCACAATCATCATCCTTTCTGTAGCAACGTGCCATCGAAAAGCTAAATCTATAATGTTCTTGCCGTCCACCAAAAAGCTAAATAATTCATTTTCATCATTTTAACATCTGTAAATCCCCCACTTTTCATTAAAAGGCTTTAGGTTTTTGTAGCTTGGACGCCACGAATTACGAGACGAAGATCAATTATTATCTATTCTATATACATTCGTAAATACCATAAACGATAATCTCATCCTCGACCGAAATAAAGTTCATCAAATAGATAGGTTTTTCATGTCAGCGCATTCTTTTACCTTTTAAAATGTTAGATGAGTTAATATTACGAAAAATTTTAAATTAATACGCCCGTGACAAATTTACCCCAGACTAATATTTTAGTCACTAAAAATCCCAAACTAATATATTTTTTGACAAATTTACTCTCCGTTCATCAAATTGCTTAATTAAATGATGCATGATAGTTGACGAGTACACTAGTTTGAAATTTTACCATTTGTTTGTCATAGGTGTATCAGTTTGTAATTTTTTGTAATATTAATTCAATTTAATGGGAACTAACGGAGGGTAAATTTGTTATAAATATACCAATTTGGGATTTTTTATGGTCAAAAAATTAGTTTGAAGTAAATTTGTCACAAGTATACTAGTTTGGGGTTTTTAATGGTTAAAAAATTAATTTTGGATAAATTTATCATAGATATACTAATTTTAAATTTTTCATAATATTAATCCTATAAATAAGTTTCAACATTATTCAATTTGAAATGAAAATGAGAAGCGACATACAATTTTGAGGCAAGAAAACTAATTTGAACCCCCATGACACCAGCTCAACTCTCGATCCAATATAGAAAAGACAGGAGTTTAATTCTCTCTTGTCCTTGAACTAATAATTACGTCACGCAAGGTCTCAAATTTTAATAGGCTTATGTTGACCCTTCCTTTTGAAACGACATCAAATTTGACCAGGTAAATACAGAAAATGCTTAGCAAAAGTTTAACTCATCGTAGCAATCTTTTTCCCATCTGAGTATGTGTTTTCTTTTCTTTCACTAGCAAAGTGAATTCTCCAGAAATGCGATTGGTTAGCAATTTACTAAATTTCTTTAATGCCTTCTATGTTTTTCTTTGAATTTAGCATAACTAGATGATGGGTTTTGTTTCATGTAATTGCAAAAAGTAAAACATTTTATTGAACTTACTCTATGAATTTTTCAGTTAGCAATGAATTTTTCAGTTAGCACCCGAAAAATGTCTTTTAATTAGTTTTATTTGAGCGTATTGCGCAGGGTAGGCAAATCGATTAGTTAAAAAGGATCCTAATATTAAAAATTATTGAAATAAATCCTCAACTCGTTTTGTTTCATTAAGGATTCAAAAAAAAAAACTGTACGAGCAAAATGGTTATCTCATTGTAACTAGTAGCATCTATTAAGTTACACTTCTTTTCTTTCTTAAATCTGACCTACACTAACTTCTAACCATAATAATTACTTCTTCATTTTTTGAGAAATCTGCATATTGCAGAACAAGCCACTTCACTAATTAGATGAAAATTTCATTCCAGTCTTGAGTTTTTGTATGTACATGTAATCGAAAGTACGTGTTAAGTGATTTTCATCTAAACTGTTTATTTCATGTAAATTTATTTGTAGAAAGAAATGAATATTCAGGCTTTAATAAGTAGTTCACAAAACACTTTTCTTTTTCAGGATTGTTGTTTATTGTGTGCCTATTATTTTAATGGAAAAGTTATTTAATAGGTTATGGGGAGTGACCCTAATCTCTACTCATGCACCAGAACGTAGGGGTGATAAGTTCTCAATCCGATCCAGTTCCCAATTTAGGACCCAAGGGGTAGACCGATAGTTGGGTCTGGTTCCCAATCCCATGAAACTAGTCACTTAATGTTTAGTTCACATTTTATTAATTTTTGTCAATAAATTTATGTCAGTGATGTTCACTTAAGATTTAGTTCACATTTTACAAAATTTTTTGGAGAAATAAATAAAAAAAAAAGGTATAAGTAGTTTGCATGGTCTAGTTCTTGGACCGAACTAACCGAATACCAGTTCCACTTTTAGGAAATGGGAACTGAATCAACACTCAACCGGACCAACTAAGCAACTCGATCCGATCTGGGCGATTCCTATTTTAAGCGGTCCGTTTTGCGCACTTTCTATTGAAATGAATTTATAGCGGGGGTGTGGCCAATGAGAATTATTGGTTGGGATGGGACATTGAAAGTATCAAAAGTGAAATGCAAAAATTATGCCATTAAAGATGCTGTGTACATTTTTATTCTTTTTGCCCTTCGTCAAAACGTTTTCCCATTATCTAAGTCCTCCAATTTATTCGATATATCCCATCGAATCCTTTCCATTACTAAATAGAATGTCCAAGCAAATAGCAATATAAAATCCAAATACTTCATAAAAATAGGTCAAAGACTCTTTTCTTTTGTGAACAATGACATAAAAATGGCCAGAAAGTTGATACGTTTTTGGCATTCTTACTAACCTTTTATTTGCATAGCTTGTGAACAGTGATAAATGTTGTAGTTAATTATAAAAATGGAGAGAAAAAAATTAAGCAAGAATTCTCATTGCACAGGAATAGACTTAATATTGAACATGACAAGTTTGACATTTCTATATTTAAGGGAAAACACCCAATCGTATCATTTTTGCGTTATCTCCATCAAAACTCTAATGAAGTTATTTGTTTTATTGCAAATCAAAGAGGAAAAAAAGGGTCAAATTGACCCGATAAAAATGACAACAAGGTAAAACAAAGAGAGTGACAACCTAATTTTATTGAGAAAGTGCACATAGCAAAATTACTTAATTTTCCTTCCAGGACAATCAATCTCGTCTTTGCACTCTACGTGAGAAATTCAGAACGTTTCTCTCCCTTTTTTTTAGTTTTTTTTTCATATTTCAAGTAAATTTTTACTTTCGGTTATTAAAAACTAGCAAAATGTTCATATAACGCTTTTTTTTTTGTCTTTTGTTAGAACATATAATGTTTTCTTTTTAGAGAAGAATTTGTATAATTGTAGTAAAAAAAACAGAGAAGAAAATAATGTCAAAAGTTTTATAATTTTTTACGTGTCATTAGAGACTCGATTGTAATACTTAACTAATAAATAATGGTGCTCGAGGACGAACTTGGAGGTTTTCACTTTCTCAACTTCGTCGAAAGAGCAAAAGCCAAACCCCCTCGTCTTCTCCCTCGCTTGCTCGACTCTCATGGCCCCGAAACGCAAGAAGTGCCCAACTCCTCCGCACGAATCACCGCAGGCGGACGCTTCCTCCGGCGAAGAGTCGCGCACCGACCCCGTGCCCCCGAGAGCCGAAGCGCAACGGAAAGTGGACGAGGAAGTTGAGGAGGATGCGGAGGGAGGGAGTGATGAATCCTCCGAGGAGTCGGAGCCTCGGTCTGGATCGGAAGATGGGACCCACGCTGCCGTGCCCGTCGACGCGGCCGAGGAGGGCACGGCGGTGAGGAGACGGCCGGCCGGAAATCGTCGGTTGGAAGAGCAGCCGGGGAAGAGGGCGAGGAAGGACGGCGACGCCGAAGAAGAGGAGGAAGAAGATGAACCGTCCGGGGCGTCCAAGTCCCGCGGTGAAGCGGCGAAGCACGAAACCCTAAAGCCCTCGCGACCGAAGAAGCTCTCTCTGGACCCGGACCCCGAAGACGAGACCCGCACCGTCAAGGCCGTCGCCGCCGGCGAGGAGGTCGCGCCGGCGGCGGAGAATAAGCCGGCGGCCGGATCTCAACAGTTGGAGAAGCGGCCGGCGAAGAGGGCGAGGAAGGGCAGCGACGTTAACAAGGAGGAGGCAGGCGCAGCGGCGCAGCACACCGGGGAGGTGTCGGGGAGGTTTCAGCGCAAATGGAGTGAGAAAGATGAGATCAAGCTCCTCCGCGGTATGGCCAAATTTCGCAAAAAGAAGAGGTTAGAGCCCTCGACAAACGTCGGCATATTCCAAGATTTCCTCGACAAGAGATCGGTACGGTTCGACTTCTCTCCGGACGAATCGCAGCTTCTCAACAAGATTAGGAAAATGAAAGGCAAGTTCGTGAATGGATGCAAGACCGGGCGTGTTTGGAAGAAGCCCCATGATCAGATGGTTGCTGAGCTTTCCCGTGTCCTCTGGGGCGGTGGGGAAGTGCACTCGTCTTTGAAGAAGAGTACGACTCCGGAAAGTGCCGGCAAGATTACTGCTGCTGCTGCTGCTCCGTCGAAGCCGCTGGAGGTGTTTGAGGACGGCGATTGGGCCGGCGAATCTTCTCTGTTGGAGCTGACCAGCATGGGGCTGGGCAAGGAAGTTTTGAGGATCGGTATGAGGATGATCGACCGGTCGGAGATGGAGGAATTGAAGGAGAGGTGGCAGCAACTGCGCCTGTCCGAGCTACAGGTCGCCAACGATAGGGCGGCGCTCGTGAATCACCAGGCAAGGTTGTTCATGGATCGCTATCATCGAGCAAAGCAGCGGCAGGTATAGGAGGGAGGCGATTGCGATCCTCAGGTTGTTTTATGATTAGGCTTTCTTTTTGTCCCGATCTTTTTACCTTGCAAAGCCGCTCATGTGTTGGTTTCTTGGTTGTTCGAAGCCAGAAAAAGTTAGGAATGGGCGTCCAAAAATCGAGTTAGAGTTCTTCATTTGTCAATTTGTTCCGAGTCTCTCAGGTGCATTGGGCTTTATGCTGCTCTTCATGGGTGCTTTTGTATGAATGCTAAAAATAGGAATTCAATTTCTAAATGTGCTGAAATATATTGGATGTAGAGGGTGAATTTGTCTATCCTCGGGACTGATTTATGGAAGCCAAAATCTACACAAAATTGTCCAATCGTCACGGATGTTTTGCAAGAGTTGATCATCTAAGATTGAGGTGCTATGTAGGCAGCAAAACGAAAACATTTCGAACATCGTGGTGCTGTATTTACAATTTTCTTATAGTTGGTTGTGGAGTCGTTATAAGAGGAGCCGATTTGATGATGTGTTGAAGTTTGAAGGCGACGACGGGGAAGCTGCATAGGCAAAGGCTTTGACTTTTAAATTGCGTTGGAACTATTATAAAATAGCACCAAAGTAACAAGATGACACTCCTTAGGAGTGGCATGTCAACCCTTTTGGCCTTTTTGGCAAAACGTTTGGCTTAATTCTAAAAAAAGTATCAATTTTATTTTGAGTGATAATTTTAATTTAAATATTTTTTTGTTTCATAAAAAATTATCAATTTTTACTTACATCACAAATAATTTGAAAATTTAACACAACGGGAGTTAAACTTGGAATTTGTATAAAAGTTGATTTTTTTTATTGAGAAAAAAAAAAGCAAGGGGTGTTCTTATTTGTTAGAAATCATGACCAGGTGCTTCCTTTTACCTAAGATTGTCTTATTCTAAACAAATCAAATGACCTATGTTTTAACTTTTAAGGACCATAATCATTATATTAATAGAAAAAATTCAGTACAAATGTTTTAATTGAAAAGATACTGCAAACTCACCTGGCAAGAAAAACCATCTTGTCAAACCTCTTTCCTTCCCGATGGACACCAAGAATGGTGATCAATTCTGACAGAGCGCCTCCATCTCTCCTTAAAAACTATTAAAATTATTTTTATTTTTAAAGGATGAAATCTCAAAAGAAAATT
The DNA here is from genome assembly GCA_031216185.1 of Syzygium aqueum. NCBI lineage: Eukaryota > Viridiplantae > Streptophyta > Magnoliopsida > Myrtales > Myrtaceae > Syzygium > Syzygium aqueum. Next base: position 666,095 of record JASUUB010000013.1, on the reverse strand, counting down.
TATAGTAAGTCTCTCCCATCCTGCATATGTATATATATATATATATCTCTTTAGTCGGCTCAAATTGCTCTTAACTAGAACTCCAATGCAATCCCTGGCAGAAAAAATTAGTAAGTTCGCTTAAATCAGCTTTTCACCACAAAACAAAACAGTTAACATAGATCAACCGAATTTCAATCTTATATATTATGTGCCTACAACATGTAAACCAAAAAAGAGAAAAACATAAAGAAAGAATGATTAGAGAGAGAGAACCGCTTGATATATAAGTGATTTATAAAAAAAAATTACTCTATAACTAACATTAAAAGAAATTTATGTTAGTTGATTAGATAGTTAATGAAGTAGATTCATAGTCAAGCTTCTCACGGATCTTTTTTTTTTTAAGAAAAGCTTATTTATTAAATAATTTTTTGATAATTTTTTTAGAAACTAATATTTTAAAGGCCTTAATAATACAAAATAGACAATGTGAATTCACTTTTCCGGGTTGTAGATTCGAACATGCTACCATGCTCCATTGTTGATTGTATATTTTATTTTTCCAAGAGCATCTGAAGTTTACTCTGGACTGTAATTGCTTCTAAGTTCCCACATCATGGAATACGCATTTTATAGTTGGTGGCTGAATGAATGATCTTTCGCGTATGGGATCTTATCGAGCCGCTTTATTTCATTTGATTACCATGCTTATTCAAAAGCATTATTGTTTTTAGGATCGGATCTATTATTCATTCAACGGAAGCTATTGTCGGATATTGTCCAGATAAAAGCCAGAATATGGTTCTTATGGGAAGTTTAAAAAAAGCATGTATCAATTACAAAAACATCAAAGGACAGGCACACTTGAAGATCCAAAGAAAAAGAAAACATTAATACTAAATAAAATAATTTGAAAAACATCTATCGATCACAATGAGCCCACTTCACCATAAAGAAATAACTTTGAAAAATCAACTTCGATTGCTAAATAAAAATAATAAGAAAAGGAGAGATCAAAGTAGCCCACTTTTATGGTCATTACTCATTAGAACTGTAATAACTATCCATTAATACAATTTAAATGACTTTTTGATTGATTTAAGGGAAAAAATTACCAAAAATCCCAAACTACATCGCTTGCGGCACATTTACCTTAAACTTTTTTTGTAACATCAAAAATCTAAAACTATGTTATTTGTGACACATTTACCCAATTATATTTTAGTCCATTGACATTTTCGTCTTTTTTGTTTTTTCTTTTTTTTTCTTTTTGTTTTTTTTCCGGCAAGGGCGGCCCTCGCCGGCATTGGGCGGCCCTCACCTGAGTCAAGCGAGGCCGCCCTCGCTCGCCTAGGCGAGGTGACCCTCGCCTGATGTTGGTGAGGTGACCCTCGCCGAAAATGAAAAAAAAAAGCAAAAAAGACGAAAATATTCATAGACTAAAGTACAATGAGGCAAAAATGTCATAAATAACATAATTTAAAATTTTTGATATCATAAAAAAAAAGTTCGAGGTAAATATATCACAAATGATATAATTTAGAATTTTGGGTGATTTTTTCCCTTGATTTAATTTTGAGCTTCTTTCGTAACATATTGGTGCACCGTTTATATCTCTGCCTGCAGACATGGAACTTTTTGCTGCTCCGTAGTACAACACCAAAGAAAAAGGGATAAGGATACAATATTAAACTTACAATCTTAAAAACGAGGAATATTTAAATTGAGAATAAAAGAATACTTGTCAAGTCAACCGACGTCGCTTGTGCCTTTACTCCTATGAAGATCGACTTTTGAGGCACTTTGCGCCTTTGAGGAGCCGTACAATTAGCAGAGTTTGCAATTGGACTACGCTCAGCCCCAACGTAAACCTATCAAATAACTTTTGCATTAAGAATGGCATTGAGTTGTTCAACTATAGAAGTTACAAAGCAGGTAATGTCAGGCTCCCTCCAACTTCCCGTAAAAAAGAAAACTCTTGAAATTAAAAAAAAGAGCGCGGGGGGTGGGGGGGGGGGGGAGGGAAATCATGAAAGCAGATCCTAGTTAATGATTGTGTGATGTGAACGAGGGCATGCAGAGCAGAGCCGTTTGCAGAAAACTTTTCTTACTTTTTCTTAACAGGAAAAAGTTAACAAAAACTTCAATATACTCACCAAGATATCTACATTCTAAATATATTTTTGAGATAATAACACAGATAATTTTTAAATTTTAATTTTATATGTAGTTTGATCCATAAAATTTTTATTTGTAATATTTAAATTTAAATTAATGGAAGAATTATATTGAACATTTTCAAATAATTCAAAGATTAAATTAAATATATACTAAAAGTTTATGGACCAAATTGAATATTAGGCTAAAATTCAGATACTAAATTAAATAAATTAAATTTTCAAAGAGCAAATTGCACATTGGGTCAAAGTTAATGGATTGTTTGTGTTATTTTCCCTATATTTTTATAAAAAAATCTCAAATTATACTCATTATAATGCATTTTTCCTAAATCTTTTTGTTAAAAAAAAAAGCAACAAACTTTAAACTATGCCCATTGCTAGACATATACTCTAAATCTCAAATTATATCACCGTAGCACATCTGTCCTAAACTTTTTTCTTGCACCTTAAAATTGTATTTGTGCGACATATTTCTCATTTGTTAAGATTCCATTATATGATTTTCTAAACAACGCGACATTGTTTTTATTTCATTTATGTCACATGAGCGTCATATTAACACTGTTTGCCTTCCGTCGATCATGTAGGTAGATTTTTAACGGTACTTATTGATGAAATCTTGACAGAGTAAACATATTATAATTTTTTGTGTCATGGAAAATAGTTCGAAAGAAAAAAAAAATTAAAGGGAGAAAAGGACGTCTAAAAGTAGTCTTTGTTAAAAGGATTTTGTGTTCAAATGAGGAAATCGTAAATGACTTTTCCCACTATCTCTCTAATTGCAAACCTCCAAGTTTTAGGATAATAGGCACATAAAAAATCCTGAAAAAATTACAGTGATATGAAATAAACACTGAAGATGGAACTCACTGAGACCTACTTGTAGTTTGCGCAGTCGGTTTTGCACACTTCTACTAAAATGAATTTATAGGGGCTTGTGGCCAACGAGAATTATTCGTTGGAAAGGAATATTGAAAGGTTCAAAAGTGGAATGCAAAAATTATGCCATTAAAGATGACGTGTACATTTTTATTCTTTTTCCCTTCGTCAAAACGTTTTCCCATTATCTATGTCCTCCAATTTATCCGATATATTCCCATCGAATCCTTTTCGTTACTGAATAGAATGTCCAAGCAAATAGCAATATAAATCCAAATACTTCATAAAAATAGGTCAGAGACTCTTTTCTTCTATGAACAATGACATAAAAATAGGCAGAAAGTTTATACGTATTTGGCATTCTTACGAACATTTTTTTTTTTGCATAGCTTGTGAACAACGATAAACGTTGTAGTTAATTATAAAAATGGAGAGAAAAAAATTAAGCAAGAATTCTCATTGCACGGGAATAGACTTAATATTGAACACGAAAAGTTTGACATTTCTATATTTAAGGGAAAACATCCAATTATATCAGTTTTGTGTTATCTCCATCAAAACTCTAATGAAGTTATTTTTTTATTGCAAATCAAAGAGGAAAAAAAGGGTCAAATTGACCCGATAAAAATGACAACAAGGTAAAATAAAGAGAGTGACAACCTAATTTTATCGAGAAAGTGCACCTAGCAAATTACTTAATTTTCCTTCAAGGACAATCAATCTCGTCTTTGCACTCTACGTGAGAAATTCAGAACGTTTGTCTCCCTTTTTTTTAGTTTTATTTTTTTGTATTTCAAGTAAATTTTTACTTTGGGTTATTAAAAACTAACAAAATGTTCATATAATGCTTTCTTTTTTTTTTTTCTTTTGCCAGAACATATAATGTTTTCTTTTTAGAGAAGAATTTGTATAATAGTAGTAAAAAAAAGGGACAAGAAAATAATGTCAAAAGTTTTATCATTTTTTACGTGTCATTAGAGACTGGATTGTAATACTTAACTAATAAATAATGGTGCTCGAGGACGAACTTGGAGGTTTTCACTTTCTCAACTTCGTCGAAAGAGCAAAAGCCAAACCCCCTCGTCTTCTCCCTCGCTTGCTCGACTCTCATGGCCCCGAAACGCAAGAAGTGCCCAACTCCTCCGCACGAATCACCGCAGACGGACGCTTCCTCCGGCGAAGAGTCGCGCACCGACCCCGTGCCCCCGAGAGCCGAAGCGCAACGGAAAGTGGACGAGGAAGTTGAGGTGGATGCGGAGGGAGGGAGTGATGAATCCTCCGAAGAGTCGGAGCCACGGTCTGGATCGGAAGATGGGATCCGCGCTGCCGTGCCCGTCGACGCGGCCGAGGAGGGCACGGCGGTGAGGAGGCGGCCGGCCGGAAATCGACGGTTGGAAGAGAAGCCGGGGAAGATGGCGAGGAAGGACGGCGACGCCGAAGAGGAGGAAGAAGATGAACCGTCCGTGGCGTCCGAGTCCCGTGATGAAGCGGCGAAGCACGAAACCCTAAAGCCCTCGCGACCTAAGAAGCCCTCTCTGGACCCGGACTCCGAAGGCGAGACCCGCACCGTCAAGGCCGTCGCCGCCGGTGAGGAGGACTCGCCGGCGGCAAAGAAGAAGCCGGCGGCCGGATCTCAACAGTTGGAGAAGCGGCCGGCGAAGAGGGCGAGGAAGGTCAGCGACGCTAACGAGGAGGAGGTAGAGGCCGCGGCGCAGCACACCGGGGAGCGGTCGGGGAGGTTTCAGCGCATATGGAGTGAGAAAGATGAGATCAAGCTCCTCCGAGGCATGATCAAGTTTCGCAAGAAGAAGAGGCTAGAGCCCTCGACCAACGTCGGCATATTCCAAGATTTCCTCGACAAGAGATCGGTACGGTTCGACTTCTCTCCCGACGAATCGCAGCTCCTCAACAAGATTAGGAAAATGAAAGTCAAGTTCTTCAATGGGTGCAAGACCGGGCGTATATGGAAGAAGCCCCATGATCAGAAGGTCGCTGAGCTTTCCCGTGTCCTCTGGGGCCGTGAGGAAGCGCGCTTGTCTTTGAAGAAGAGTATGACTACGGAAAGTGCCGGCAAGATTGCTGCTGCTGATGCACCGTCGAAGCCGCCGGAGGAGTTCGAGGACGGCGATTGGGCCGGCGAATCTTCTCTGTTGGAGCTGACCAGCCTGGGGCTGGGCAAGGAAGTTTTGAGGATCGGTATGGGGATGATCGACCGGTCGGTTGAAGGAGAGGTGGCAGCAACTGCGCATGTCCGAGCTACAGGTTGCCAACGATAGGGCGGCGCTCGTGAATCACCAGGCAAGGTTGTTCATGGATCGCTATCGTCGAGCGAAGCAGCAGCAGGTATAGGACGGAGGCGATTGTGATCATCAGGTTGTTTTACAATTAGGCTTTCTTTTTGTCTCGATCTTTTTACCTTGCAAGCCGCTCATGTGTTGGTTGTTTCTTGGTTGTTCGAAGCAAGAAAAAGTTAGAAATGGGGCGTCCAAAAATCGAGTCGAGGTCTTTATTTGTCAAATTGTTTGGAGTCTCTCAGGTGCATTGGGCTTTTGCTGCTCTTCATGGGTGCTTTTGTATGAATGCTAAAAGTAGGAATTCAATTCCTAAATGTGCTGAAATATTGGATGTAGAGGGTGAATTTGTCTATCCTCGGGACTGATTTATGGAAGCTAAGATCTACACAATATTGTCCAATTGTCACCGATGTTTTGCAAGAGTTCATCATGTAAGATTGTGGTGCTATATATGGAGCAAAACGAAAACTTTTCGAACATCATCGTGCTGTATTTACAATTTTCTTATAGTTGGTGATGGAGTCGTGATAAGAGGAGCCGATTTTATGATGTGTTGAAGTTTGAAGGCGGCGACGGGGAAGCTGCATAGTCAAAGGCTTTGACTTCTAAATTACGTTGGAACTATTATAAAACAGCACCAAAGTAACAAGATGACACTCCTTAGGAGTGGCATGTCAACCCACGTATGGCCTTTTTGGCAAAAAATTAGGCTCGATTTCATAAAAAAATATCAATTTATCTTGAGTGATAATTTTAATTAAAATATTTTTTTTGTTTTATAAAAATTATCAATTTTCACTTACATCACGAATAATTTGAAAATTTTAAACGTTAATTTTAGAATTTGTGTAAAAGTTGGTGTTTTTTGTCGAGGAAAAAAAAGGCAAGGGTTGTTCTTATTTGTTAGAAATCATGACCAGGTGCTTCCTTTTACCTAAGATTGTCTTATTCTAAACAAATCAAATGACCTATATTTTAACTTTTAAGGACCATAATCATTATATTAATAGAAAAAATTCAGTACAAATGTTTTAATTGAAAATATGCTGTAAACTCACCTTGCAAGAAACACCATCTTGTCAAACCTCTTTCCTTCCCGATGGACACCAAGAATGATGATCAATTCTGACAGAGCGCCTCCATCTTTCCTTAAAAACTATTAAAATTCTTTTTATTTTCAAATGAAGAAATCTCAAAAGAAAATTTATAGTAAATCTCTCCCATGCTGCATATATATATACTCAAATTGCTCTTAACTAGAACTCCAAGGTAATCCCTGGCAGAAAAAATTAATAAGTTTGCTTAAATCAGCTTTTCACCACAAAACAAAACAGTTAACATAGATCAACCGAATTTCAATCTTATATATTATGTGCCTACAACATGTAAACCAAAAAAAAACACAAAGAAAGAATGATTAGAGAGAGAGAGAGAGAGAGAGAGAGAGAGAGAGAGAGAGAGAGAGAGAGAACCGCTTGATATATAAGTGATTTATAAAAAAAATTACTCTATAACTAACATCAAAAAAAATTTATGTTAGTTGATTAGATAGTTTTTTTTTGTGGTATGGAGTTAATTAGAAAGTTAAAGAAGTGGATTCCCAATGTGGCGCACCCTATAATTCATAGTCAAGCTTCTCGGGGATCTTTTTTTTTTTTTAAAGAAAAGCTTATCCATTAAAAAAATTTTTGATAATTTTTTAGAAACTATTATTTTAAAGGACTTAATAATACAAAATAGACAAATGTGAATTCACTTTTCCGGGTTGTAGATTCGAACATGCTACCACGCTCCATTGTTGATTGTATATTTTATTTTTCCAAGAGCATATGAATTTTACTCTGGACTATAATTGCTTCTAAGTTCCCACATCATGGAATACGCATTTTATAGTTGGTGGCTGAATGAATGATCTTTCGCGTATGGGATCTTATGGAGCCACTTTATTTCATTTGATTACTCATGCTTATTCGAAAGCATTGTTATTTTTAGGATCCTGATCTATTATTCATTCAATGGAAGCTATTGTTGAATATTCTCCAGATAAAATTCAGAATATAGTTCTTATGGGAGGTTTAAAAAAGCATGTACCAATTACAAAAACATCAAAAGACAGGCACACTTGAAGACCCAAAGAAAAAGAAAACATTAATACTAAATAAAATAATTTGGAAAGCATTTATCGATCACAATGAGTAGAGGTGACCACGGGCCGGTTTTGGCCAAGAACCGGATCGGTCAAACCCGGGCCCGGCCTGTTGACCGGGCTCGCGGTTCGGAATCGGAACCGGCCCGTGGCATAGGGGCTCGGTTCCGGTTCCAGAAAAATTTGAACCAGCCCGGAACCGCCGGTTCCAGGCCGGTTCTGCAAAAAAAATATAAAAAAATATAAAAATATAAAAATATAAAAATTGCAGGCCATGCTGCAGCAGCAGCAGCCCGTTGCCAGGCGGTCCAAGCCCCTCCCTGGCAACGACCAAACCCAAAAAAAAAATTATCCGCAGCAGGGCCTGCAGACGTGCAGGCCCTGCTGCAAGCTTGCACCTTGCGGCCCGTTGGGGCAATGGCTACGCCCCAACGGGCGTTTTTATAAAAAAAAAAAAACATAACCGTTGTAATTTTGCAACGGTTATGTTTTATTTTTTTAATTCTAAATTTTCTTCTATTTTTTTTCCTATAAATTCTCTCAAATTCTCACAATACACACACAATTCTCTCAAATTCTCTTCTCTCAAGTCTCAAATTTTCTCATTACTCGAAATTCTCTCAATTTTCTCAATCCACGCAATTCTTTCTTAATTCTCCCAATTAATCCGCTCAATTCTCTCAATCCATTCGAAAAATGGCAAGTGGAAGTCGAGTGCCAACTGGCAAAGGTAAGAATATCGCAACGGAATCCCATCATTCTTTTGATCCTCGTGAATATGCAGATTTTCAAGATGATGAAATCAACATTTTTCTCGATGTGGAGCGCGTCCCGACGCAAGAAAGTTTTCATCCTCCTGCCAAAATATCTATAATAAAGGAAGCGGAACGGGAATTTACATCTAACATTTGGAATCATTTCATGAAAATGAAAAGGTTTGATATCGGTCAAAAAAGGTATGATATAATTTGTAAATATTGTGGAAAAACATATAAATATGCAGGTGGACAAGGATATGGAACATTTAAACGACATTTTAGGAGCAAACATTCAACCGAAATCGGGCAGCAACAAATTTCCGGATACGTCAATCCTAACACTTCCCTTTTATTTCGTTTTAATGAAAAAACTTATAAGAAAGAATTAGGCAAATTTATTTCCGTTGAGCATTTAGCATTTAATTTTGGAGAAAGATTTGGTTTTAATAAATTTGTACAAAAAGCATGTACTCCACAAGCAAAACGTGTTCCTAGAAATTCAATTAAACGAGTAATTAAAGATCTTTACAAAAATGGAAAAAAAGATTTACAAAACTTTTTTATGCAATTTAATGAATGCGTGCATATAGGTAGTGATATTTGGAGTGATAATTGGTAAAATCATTCTTACACGGGCATAACATGTCATTAGATAGATGACGAGTGGACTATTCAAAAAAGAGTTATTGCATTTAGAGTTTTCGATGATCATCATACGGCAAATAATATTTATAGAATAATTAGGCAAGTTTTAGAAGAATATTATTTGCTTAACAAAATTTTTTCAATTGGTTTTGATAATGCCGCAGCAAATACCGTTTCAATTGTCGAGTTAGAAAATATTTGTAAACCCGCTTTTGGCGGAAAATTTTTTCACATTAGATGTGCTTGTCATGTTTTAAATTTATGTGTACAAGATGGTTTGAAAACTCTTGATATTTTTCTTCAACCAATAAAAACGGCGATTCAATTTTTATGGAAACATCCCCAAAAAATGAAAGAATGGGGTAGATTTTGTAGAGAAAATGGCAAAAAGCCAACAAGATATCCAAAAGATGTTCCAACTCGTTGGAATTCTACTTTCCACTTGCTTAATGAATCTTTAGCATGTAAAGATTTATTATGTGTATTCATTTCTAATAATATACTTCAGATTAATTTATACTCACAAGAGTGGCATATTTGCCAAAAAATTTTAGATGTTTTAAAGGTTTTTAATGATGCAACTTATACTTTGTCCGGTGTTTATTATCCTACTACACATTTATTTTTAGTAAAGTGTACTAATATTATCGGAATTTTTGATGAATATGAAAATGATGTTGAATTACAACGTACTATAGTTGCAATGAAAATGAAATGGCTTCATTATTATAGTGAAATTCCCATGATTTATTTAGTTGCTTGTGTTTTTTATCCGCGTTGCAAATTGGATGGCTTAAATGATTTTTTGCGTACATATTATCAATGTTTACATTATGATGTGACAAATGTTACAACCATAGTACGTGAGGTTAAAAACGTAGTAATAAAATTATATAATGAATTTTATACTAAATATAATTTAGGTGATATTAAATCTTCTCAATCTATGGAGATACAAAATGACAATGCAGGTAAAATTAGTAGAGGGTACTAACTTTTATTACATAGACAAAAAAAAATGGAGTAATAGGAAATATTTCTGAATTAGAGAGTTATCTAACCATTTTATTTGAGTTTATTGAAGCCGAAGGTAGTACAGATTTTTTAATTTTGGATTGGTGGAAGAGGCACGCAAGCCATTACCCAATCCTTTCTCTTATTGCAAAACAGATTTTTTCAACCCCTTGTTCCACAGTTGCGGTCGAACAAGCATTCAATGCCGGAGGTAATATTTTGAACGAACATCGTTCAAGATTAGATCCAGAATCAGTAGAGATGCAAGCTTGTGTTGCTGATTGGACGAAAGCTCAATACCGGCAACAAAAGATAGATCGGAATAATGAATCCGAATTCTTTAACAATGGAGATACTACTGCTACCAGTATCGGTACTGGAACGGGTAGTGACGATTGAGGGTAAAAGAACTATTGAAGTTGGCAAATATTTCGAAAACTCTTGTTTCTCATACCGGGTACGCCCACGTGAGCTTAGAAAAACCGAAATATAATCCAATGATATGTGACCTCTGGTCCTCTGCGCACGAAATGCTTAGGTTTTGGGATAATTTTTAGGGTATATATCTTGTACTCCTTTATTTTTAAGATCGTTGTAACGAATTGTAATGTGCTTAATGATAATTTATTAAGTTGAAGCCCTTTCTTTCTCTCTTGTCTTTTTGTCCCCAAATTTGAGTACAATTTACATTTTAATCACAATTTATATTGAATAATGTTCTATCACAAGAATAGTATTCTTTTTCCCGGTTCCGATCGGGAACCGATCACCCCTACAATTTTTATTTTGATTATAATTTATATCGAATAATTCATTATTTCATATTTTTATAATTAATTATTATTTATTTTATAATTTATTTTTACAATTTTTAAATTACGAACCGGAACGTGCCGGACCGGAACTGGAACCGGAACGAGAACTGCTAGGGGCAGTTCCAGTTTCGGTTCACATGTGGCCACGAACCGGAATCGCCGGTTCCGAACCGGAACCGTGGCCACCACTAATGAGCCCACTTCACAATAAAGAAATAACTTTGGAAAACCAATTTCGATTGCTAAATAAAAATAAGGGTTAATACCACGAAAAATCCTAAACTGATACAGTTATGACAATTTTACTTTAAACTATTTTTTTGACCACAAAAAAACTCCAAACTGGCACACTTGTGACAAATTTACCTCAATTTTTTTTTTAACCACCAAAAACCCCGAATTGATATACTTGTGACAATTTTACCCTAACTAATTTTTTAATATTATTTTTTATTTTTTCGAATTTTGTTATTAATTTTGTTATTTTTCTTTTTTTTCCTTAATTTTCTTCATCTTCAATTTCTGGCCGGTCGCCGATCCAGCAACCGGCTAGAGGCGGAAAACCAGAGAGGTCAGCCCCGTCGGCCATTTGTCACGCCCCAAACCCTACGGTGCGCGAGCATCCCTGTCATGGTCGATTTGAGTGCGACGTCCCAGGACGCGTTACTGACCCAACGCCCAACACAGAGGTTTAAAGCACATGCAAAAGCAAATCAAACACCCGTACAGAACTATAACACCAAACCAAGGATAGTCACAAAAATCAATCACAACGATTGCCGAATAAACACTTGCACTAATACTAGAAATCATATACAACGTTCATGTACAACCCACACTCAAAAATCAAAAGCGATTCAACAGCCACTAACGTCAAAAAGGGGTAAGTGGCTCGAGGGTCAGGCACTATAACTAACCGGGGCTCCTCCCAAAACGCATCGATACGCCTGCCATCCTCAAGGCTGAGGGTTTGAAAAAGTGGTTTTAAACAACGATGAGCATAATCTCAGTGAGTAATTCCCTAAGCCTAAACTAGGTTAAAGTGCACCTCCTGACGAGTGCTAAACCATACATAAATCAAAACATAACTGACTCAGGCCCTCGGGCCTAAATCTAATTCATACTCGACTCTGCAGGTTAGCCACTCTATAAACTTAATCACAACAGCATCATAACATTTAGATTGCGGTACAAATACACATATCACTTAATCCCGATGTATGTAATACACGTGTTCATGATCGCACTCATGTCATGCCTCAATAATGCAGTAACGCACGCTCGCAAGCTAGCACTATGCCATTTACCAATTTCTCCTCCGACCCGCGTTAAACGCATCAGGTCCAACCCGCGTAAAACGCATCAGGTCTATCACTTCGAGATCGATCTTTGGCCCGCGTAAAACGCATCAGGCTCATGACACATTACTCGCGTAAAACGCATCAGGTTGGTCATCTTCCGGTAAACCGGGCATCGTCCCGCGTAACACGCCTCAGGATGGGTTCACTATCCCGCGTAAAACGCATCAGGGTTTATTGTGATCACACATTCACATGCACCAATTTTATTTGAACCCCGCGTAAGACGCATCAGGGCATTTTAGGTGATCACAATGCGCATGTCATTCGGGCATGCTCGTATATGCATATGGCGTGCCAATGCTCATGATACACATCCATGACTGCAATAATCACACTTGGGCATTCACACATTTCACAATGAGCATTTAATTTCGCTCCACCACTTGTTCAATTCGTCACGCAATATGTTCCATCCACATTTCCAATATGCCCAACCAACATACTAGCACAACCATGAAAACAATTCAAGTACTCTTGCTCGAAACGGAATTCACACATATAAGTCACACAATTAGCTCAGCATAAATCTGCATATTCGAAGCCCGCCAAGCTACTTCGTTCTTAGCCACACTAGACATGTCACGGCATCATCGAATCACTCCCAATCAAGGACAACTCAACCACTAACTCAGTCCATCCAACATTTCCGCCAATTACAATATTAAACCTCAAATCAATCGCGCCTCGCCCAATTCAATCTTAGTGTGGACAGCCCCCACACGGGCCTCTCTAGGCCAATAAATCTCCTCAAAATAATCTATTTAGCTCCTCGAACAACATTCAAAAACCGCACCATGAAAACAATACTAGGCGCGCGCTCACTTCTACAATTTAAGCCCGAACTTGATCGAACTCGAGCCATTCCGATCCGACAAATTCCAGCCAACCCACAACGCATTCATAGCCACCAGATTTCCTCAAAATAGTCACACTAAACCACCTAATCAACCACAACATCAGTCCCTAATGTGCTCTACCATATAACCCCTAATTTACCCTAATTAACCCCTAAAACCCGTCTAGAAATGCAAATTAGCCTAATTAGGATTTAGGGTCAAACTCACCGGGTGTCCTAAGCTTGAAACGGGCCGAATGCACAACGAAAAGGGGCTGGGCAGCGGCGGTCCCTCGCCGGAACAGTAACGGCGGTGGCGGCTCCGGCGAACGGCGAGAGCGGCGGTGACGGCCTAAGCTAATCCACGGCCTAGAGAGGGAGAGAGAGAAATGGAACGGCTAGATGGCTGGGCGAGGCGACGGGTCCGTGTCGGAACAGTGACGGCGGTGGCGAAGCTCCTCCGGCTCAAGGCTTCTCATGGCCAAACCGAGATAGAGAGAGAGAGAGAGAGAGAGAGAGGGAGGGGGAGGAAAGGGGGCTTGCCGACTGTTTGTGGTGGAACACGGCGGCGACTGACAGCATTGGAGGCGGCGACGGCGACGCGGGGCCGGCCGATGAACTGGCGAACAACGGTGGCCGGGCGCGAAGGGCAGCAGCGGCAAGCTCGCTGCTGCGCGCGTGGAAGGAAGGAGAAGGCGACGTCGAGGCGGCGATTGGCGGCAATGGTCGGGTGGCGCGCAATGGTGACTAGCGACAGCTGGCGACGAGCGGGGTGGCGTCGGGCGGAGTGGAGTCCAGACGCGGCTCGTTCGGGGAGGAAGCAGACCAAAAACAGAAAAAGAAAGGAAGAAGAAAGAGAAGAAGAAGGAAGGAAGGAGAAGAGAGAGAGAGAGGAGAGAGAGTGTAAGAGGGGGGGTTGCGTGCGGTCAGAAGAGAAAAGAAGAGAAAGGAGAGAGAGATAATAAAAAAAAACTTCATTCAAATATTAAATGCGATTCAATGGCTCAAATTCAAAATCGAAAACGATCTATCAGTCCAAAATAAACCTCGCATATAAAAAGGGACAAAGGCCAAATTAATTAAACCAAATTATAACGAGGAAGGTCTGCTAGTCCAAATTCGCACTCGGTCAAAAACTCCCCCTTTTCCACTATCCCTGACAATCTCAACGCTGGTTACCATAATATTGACACCGTCCGATTTATTTCGTCTTGAAACTCTCGAAAATCGACTGCTAAGTTCGCGGTCTAAATAACGGCCAAATTTGATCGAGTACAATTTTAGCGAAATCTCTAATTTAAAATGATAATCAGGAGTGATCAGTTCCCGGGTGAGATTTTACTATAAGCACACTGATAAATTACGCGTTTTATAAATCCCAAAAATGGGCCGAAATTCGGGATGTCACACCGCTGGCAAAGCTCGACCTTGTCAACGATAAAAGTTACTAAGGTAATGTCAGGATCCCTCAATCTCCAACTTCCCGTAAAATAGAAAACTCTTGAAATTAAAAGCAAAAAAAAAGGGAGGAAATCATCAAAGCAGATCCTAGTTAATGATTGTATGATGGGAACGTGGACATGCAGAGCCGTTTGCAAAAAACCTTTCCGTCTTTTTCTTAACGGGAAAAAGTTAACAAAAACTTCAATATACTCACCAAGACATCTGCATTCTAAATATACATTTAGAACAATAACATAAATAGTTCATGAATTTTAATTCCATATATAATTTGATCTATAAATTTTTAATTTATAGTCTCTGACCTTGAATTAATGAAATGACTACATTGAACATTTACAAATAATTTAGGGACTAAATTGAATAAATACTAAAAGTTCATAAACCACATTGAATAAATTAAAAGTTCAAAAATCAAATTGAATATTAGGCTCAAATTCAGGGATTATATTAAACAAATTAAAAGTTCATGGATCAAATTAAAATATGCACAAAATTATCTAATTGTCACGAATGTTTTGCAAGAGTTCATTATCTAAGATTGTGGTGCCACATAGGGAGCAAAGCGAAAACATTTCGAACATTGTGGTGCTGTTTTACAATTTTCTTGTAGTTGGCGATGGAGTCGTGATAAGAGGAGCCGATTTGATGTTGTTTTGAAGTTTGAAGGCAACGACCAGGAAGCTGCATAGGCAAAGGCGTTGGCTTCTAAATTATAGTTGGAACTCTTATGAAATAGCATTCAAATGACAAGATGACACTCCTTAGGAGTGGCATGTCAATTACTAAGATTTGTCCTAGTAGTCATCCTTTCTATTTGGGAAGAGAGAGGTGAGGAATTTGAATCTCCACCTTTTCAGGAGAGCAAGGGATGGAGACATATAATTTCAAATGCGACTTTCGATTTCCACGTCTTGTAAAAGGTAAGGCAAAAATTTGAAAGTGAGTTGAGAGTTAAAATAGGACAAAAAAAACTCGATGTAGCCTTTCAGCAAAAAAATTTAGCTCAATTCCAAAAAAAGCACCAATTTTATCTTTAGTGACAAATTTGGTCCAAATATTTTTTTTTGTTTCATAAAAAATCACAAATTTTTACTTACATTACAAATTTGATAAGAACAATTTGAAAATTTAACATTATTGGAGTCAAATTTGGAATTCGAATAAAAGTTTATGCTTTTTATTAAGGAAAAAAAAATCTATGTTCTTATTTAATAGAAATCATGACCATATGCTTCTTTTTACCTCAAGATTGTCTTATCCTAAACAAATCAAATGACCTATGTTTTAACTTTTAAGACCCGTTTGGCAAGTTGTCAAACAGTGAAAATTTATCAAGCCCTAAACCCCACGGCGTGCGACATCCCAACCGAGGTCGATAAGTGTGCGATGTCCCAGGACGCATCGCCGACCCAACACACAACACAGAGATCAATACACATGCAGAAGCAATATAAAACACCCGTACAAATAAATCACATAACCAGGGTAGCAAAACACAATGATCAATAAAACAAATATACACTTGGCATTATCACAGGAAGCATATACAATATTCATATACAACAACGACCCAAACAAAAACGAGACAATGGCCACTACTGACAAAAAGGGGTAAGTGGCCTGGGGTCAGGGATGTTAACTATGATGGGGCTCCGGTCAATAACTAAGATGGGGTTCCGGTCAAAAAGTCATTAGCCCGACCTAACTAAACTAAGGCTGACCTAAGGGACCCAGTTCAGGTCAGATCCTGATGACTTGAAAGAGCTATCGGACAGCTCAACCACAGAGTCAAGGGAATCTTGCTAGGACTCAGCCTCAGCCGGTTTCTCCTTGGAATCCATATGCTCGGGCTTGCCCTCCTGACTAGGGTCCTGCTCCATAAGCTCCGGCTCATCTTTCGCCTCGTCCATCGGCTCCGGGCCCGCATCAAAAACCATTGGATCGTCGTCCATCGCGTCAGGTTCCTCCACCTCCCAAGTAGCAGGTCCGTCGTCAGAACTCGAACTCCCCTCGGTCAAGGTATCTACTACATCTCCGTCTGGGCACTGCGGATCGATCTTACCTTGTGTAACGCCCCGAACCCCACGGTGCGCGAGCCCATAGAGGTCGCAATGGTGCAATGCTCCTAGGACGCGTCGTCGACCCAACACCCAAGCACAGAGATCAAGGCACGTACGGAAGTAATATAAAATACCCGAACAAAACAACAGATGACCAAGGATAGCAGAATCAACAAACAACAACAGGGTAACAAATATACATTTATATTACCACTAAAAACATTTACAATATCCGTATACAGAGGATACAAACCTCAAAAATAGGTCAACAACCACTACGGTCAAAAAGGGATAAGTGGCTCGGAAGTCAACTAAGACTAGGATAGGGCCCTAGTCAAAAAGTATTGGTCCCACCAACTTCGCTCCAAACCTACTTTATGGCTCCTAATCCGGATCCAATCCTGAAGACTCAGAAGAACTCTCGGACGGCTTCGACGCCTCCTCTAAATCCATCTCCTTGGGCTCTGACTCCAACTCGGGGTGCAACACCATAAGCTGCTGCTCAGGGTCCAGCTCTAGCTCATCCTCCACGTCCATCGGCTCCGGTTCTGGGTCTAAAACTACTGGTTCATAGTCCACCACACCAAGCTCATCATCCTCCTCCATGACTATAGGCTCGCTATCCAAACTCGAGCTCTCCTCGGTCATGGCGTCGTGGTCCACTACATCACCATCAGGGCACTCCGGGTCTATCTTGCCCTACTTGTTACACGGGACATCAAAAGTTCGGAGAGATCCATGCTCTCCGAAGCGGTCCCTAAAGTACCATGCTATGTACTCGTGGTGATCGGGAAACATTTGGCCCACATCTACTAGTATAATAGAATGATACCTAACGTACGCCTCCCCGTTCCCTACGGGGTGCACGATCGACGTCCGCCCTAACTGGAGCGGAATCCCAAAATGTACTGGTGCATTAGGTATCCTCCAGGCCGGGGGTCTGAAAAGATTGGGTTTACACAACCATGAGACGAATATCAGTGAGTAAAATCCCCTATACCTAAACTAGGCTAACATGCACCTCTTGACAGGCAACAACAAACAATAGCCAAAACAATAATAATTGACCTAGGCCCTCAGGCCCAGGTCGCTCACCTCATTGACCCTACAGGTTAGACGATTCAATACAATAACCACAGTACATACATGAACACACTAGTCATACGTACGCCATACGCATGCTCATACTCTTTAGTGTTTGTCTCGCACACAATTCACCGAGTCGCACATACTTGCACACTTGTCAATGCACTCTTGCATACACATGCCACTAATATGACCATGCTCATGATACAGCTCAAATTGCACTCTAGCACACTACTTATTTTTCATTTAAACTCGACCCGCGTAAAATGCATAAGGTCTATTTCTCAATCACAACACTCCATGGCCCTGCGTAAGACACATCGGGCCCAATGTCTCTAACCCGCGTAAAACGCATCATGCGTAACACCAATCTCCACATATGAACCACACCTGCATAAAACGCATCAGATTGGCCGTCTTCCGATAGAACCGGGCATCGTCCTGCGTAAATGCATCAAGACGGTACAACATCCCGCGTAACACGCATCAGGGTCTTATGTGATCATATGTACACACTACCAATTTTTATTTGAACCCCGCGTAAAACGCATCAGGGCATATTAGGTGATCATATGCTCATGTCAAGCACGCATACTCGCACAGTTTCATTTCATGCCTCATTCTCGGCATATAAAATGCGTAGCCATGCAATTCTCACACTCAGGCAATAGTGCAATGCACAATGAGCATCAAATTTACAAAGGCATATATTCAATGCATGCCAATATCAATGTGCATTACAACGTGCTCAATGCCACTAATAACTTGCCCAATTCAATACACGTTAACATGCTCATTTGGCCAATTTAATACCATGTGGCCCAATATGCACTTGGCACTCGCCATTCACAACTTGGGCAACACAATTCATGCCAGATAGTGGCCAATCACACGCCGCATTAGTCGGTCACACGAACACGCGGCATGGCAATGTAAACTTGAGCATAATCAAGCACGAATTAACCCATTCAAGACAAGCACGACACTCCCAGCACTTATGCCACTTAATCTCCAATTTGTCCAACTTAATCCGATTAATCCTCGAAGTGGACAGCCACTAAACAACATATTCTCGGCCTCTAATCCACCTCCAATACAACATAATAATCCACCAAAACCATCACGACACTAGCCACTAACGATCGGCTCCATAATTGCCCTTAAAACACACTAATAATCCGCCAAAACACCCTAAACCCGTCTAGAAATGCATAATTGTCCTAATTAGGGTTTAGAGGATAATACTCACTAAATTCTACGCTTTGATTAAGGTTGAAATGACGGAGAAATGAGCAGCTAATCGCCGTCGTGCGGCGAAATTAGCAACGACATTCTGGTGGTTGTCATTGTAGCGCTCACGGCAGTCGGTGATGGTGACCGATCCGAATGGTGGCAAAGGGCGAGGATGGTGACGATGGCTGGCTCTGGCGGAGTGCGGCTTGACAGCCGGTGACGGGCGCACGGCGGCTCATGGCGGGCGGTCTCCTCGGCGAAGGCTCTGGCGTGATCTTCAAGCCAAACGAGGGAGAGAGAAGGACGAAAGGGAGAGAGGGATGGTCGGGTGGTGGCGAGGCAACTAAACGGCGGCGGACGGCGGCCTCGACAAGCGGCGACGGCGATCCTCACGACCGAGGCTAATCGGCGATGTTCCTCACGGCTGACGAGATTGAACGGCGGCCTAGGAAAAAGAGAGAGAGAAAGACGAGATGGTGAGGGGTGGTGCACGGTGTGGACGGCGGTCGGCGTGGCTCCGGCGGGTGGCGGGCAGCGCTCCGGCGAACGGCAGGAGAGAGATCCGGCGAGAGAGAGAGAGTGAGGGAAAAAAGAGAGAGAGGTTGGCTTGTGGATGAAGAAATGAGGAGAGAGAGAGAGAGAGAGAGAGAGAGAGAGAGAGAGAGAGAGAGAGAGAGAGAGAGAGAGAGAGAGGAAGTGGGTATTTATTATTGGGGATAGTGGATGCCATGTGTCAACAATCCAAGGGCTTGACCAAAATATCTCTGATCCGATGGCTATTATTCAATCTTATCCAATAATTGAAGAGCTTTCTAGTCTTTCAACATCTTGCATTATTGGCCTTGATTTATCCACATAAATATCCAATATTTAATCCCCAAAATCCTCCAAAAATTCGGAATACCCATAATAGGGCTAGGGGTAAAATTGTAATTTTTCGATTTCGGGCCAAAATTTAATTTTTCGAACGTACTAACCCCAAATATGATTGGCCAACATAATATGACGTCGTCCTCACAAAACAATCATGTACGTCCTCAAAAATCGATGTCCAAGTCCGGATCCAATTTCGCAATCAAAATCGCTCGATCTCAATTTTAGGGTTTCTCACTAATGGGCGGCTATTTAGGGGTTACGCGTATCGACTTAGGATTACTCGAGTCGTGACAGTCTCGATTACCGGGGAGACGTGAGAATTTATCACTAGTTCTGGAGGTTGCGATTGTTTGGATTAAGTTCGTAATTTGTTTGCCACGCGTACACTCGGTCGTGCTGAATCACCTGCAATCCGATCGTACGTCGTTGGCCAAATTAAATCTGTCACCTTCCTATGATCGACCCACATTGACCCAAAATATTTTCTCATCGTTTCTTGGAATCGGTGCTCAATTCACGATCGAGTCCCTAGTTCACGTACCGTTTTCCTAGTTAGCCATTCCCCATCCGTTAGTATCCCGCGAGTGATTAGTTCCAAGTGAGACTTACTAAAATGAAATGAGAAATAATATCTATTTTATTGATTTCAGAAATGAGTCGAAATTCGAGATGTTACACCTTGCCTGTTGAACGGGACATCAAAAGACCGGAGAGGTCCGTGCTCTCCGAAGCGATCCCTAAATGTCCAAGCGACGTACTCGTGGGTCTCGTAATACATCGCCCCCACATCTACCCAAACTATGGAATAATGCTTAACGAACACATCCCCGTTCCCTACGGGATTCACGGTCACCGCACGCTCCACCTAGTGCGGGATCTCAAAACGCATAGGCACCTCAGACATCCTCAGGGCCGGGGGTGTGAAAAGATTGGGTTTATACAACAATGAAATGAATTTCAGCGAGTAAAAACCTCTAAATCTAAACTAGGCTAACATGCAACTCCTGACAGGCAAACTCAACACCAACAACCAGTACAACAATCAAAACAGCAATAATTGACCTAGGCCCTTGGGTCCAGATCGATCACATCACTGACCCTGTAGGTTAGGCAATTCAATATAATAACCACAACACATACGCGACACACTTGGTCACACGTACGCCATACACATGCTTATACTCATTAGTGCCTGTCTCACATGCAAGTCACCGAGTCGCACATACTCGCACACTTGCATACATATGCCATCAAAATGACCATGCTCGTGATCTGGCTCAAAATGCATACTGGCACACTGCTCATTTTCTCAATTAGAGCTCGATCCGCTTAAAACGTATCAGGTCCAACCCACATAAAACGCATCAGGTCTATAATTAATATCAACACTACATAGCCCGCATAAAACGCATCAGATGCAACACTTATCTCCAATTACGAACCACACCCACGTAAAACGCATCATGTTGGCCGTCTTCCTTCAATCCGGGCATCATCCCGTGTAACACGCATCAGGATTGATTCAACCCCGCATAAAACTCATTAGGGCTCTTAGTGATCACACATACACAGCTAGTTTTATTTGAACCCCACGTAACACGCATTAGGGCATTTTAGGTGATCTCATGCTCATGTCAGGGACGCATTCTCACACAATTTCATCTCATGCCCATTCTCAGCATACGAATGCGTGGTCATGCAATTCCCGCGCTCGGGCAATAATGTGATGCATAATGAGCACTCAATTCACCAAGGCACATCATCATTCAATACCCAATCCACGTGCGTCTCAACATGCCCAATTCATCGCAATAAAATACACTCTCGGTCAATTAATACCATGTGACACCATATACTCAATTGGCACTTACACATATAACTCGGGCAATAAGATGCATGCCCAATCACACACCGTAATACTCGGTCACATGACACACAGCATGGCAATAAATAATTAAGCACAAATCAACCAATAATGGTTCAATCTCGGTACTCTCGGCACTTACACGATTTAATATCCAATTAGCCAGTCTTAGTCCAATAATTCCCCAATATGGACAGCCACCAAACAGCATATTCCCGGCCTCTAATCCTCCTCCAATTCAGCATAATAGTCCACTAAGATCACTACAACCTCAGCCATACTTTACCGGTCACTAATCACCCTTAAAACGCACTAATTAACCATTAAAACACCCTAAACCCGTCTAGACATGCATAGTTATCCTAATTAGGGTTTAAAGGGTGATTACTCACTTAATCCTATGCTCCAAAAGCAAGCTGGACTGGTAGTTCTCTGCGGCAGCACGGCGGCGGTCGGCAACACGTGTGGCAGCAACGGCTCACGGTCGGCAATCGGCGGTGGTCCAAGGGCTGATCGGCTGGACCGAACGACGGCAAGGAGGAGAAAGTGTTAGTCGGTGGGTGGTGGTGGCAATCGGAGCTCGGCTAGGCGGCGACGCTCGGCGGTTGGCGATCGGCAAACAGCGGTGGTGGCGTGGCTGATCGGCGGCATTCCTCATGCTGAACACAAGAGAGAGAGAGAGAGAGAGAGAGAGAGAGAGAGAGAGAGAGAGAGAGAGAGTCGGTTGGGTGGCACGGCGAGCGGTTGTCCACGACGACGCTCGAGCGGGCGGCGGCTCCTACGGCGGGCAGTGGTCATCCTCACACGCGGCCGAGGGGAGAAGTAGAGAGAGAATGGTGAGTGGGTGAGACGAGATGAAGTGAGTGGTGGTGGTGTACGGCGGACGAGCGGCACACGGCGGCGTGCGGCGGCATTCTCTGGCGGCATGCGGCCGTTCTCGGTCGAGCAAGGAGAGCCAGCTAGAGAGAGAGAGGGAAAAGAGAGAGAGTGTGTGTTTGTCTTGGTCAAGAAGAAATGAGGAGAGAGAATGAGTGGAGAGTATATTATTAGGGTGGGTTAGTGGAGTCCAAATGTCATCATCTCCTTGTCTTGACCAAAATGCCCTTGATTCAAGGGTTTAGATTCAATCTTATTCAATAATAAAGGAGCAATCTAGTCTTTCAATAATTGCATTATTGGGCTGAAATAGTCCTCAAAATACCTCCAAAAAGTCCCAAAATTCGGAGTACTTTTGTGAGGCCTAGGGGCAAAATCGTAATTTTTCGATTCCGAACCGAAATTTTATTTTTCGACCGTACCAACTTCAAATATAGTTGGCCACTCAAAAACGACGTCGTTCTTGCAAATTAGTCGTGCACGTCCTCGAAAATCGACGCCCAAGTCCGGATCCAATATCATGATCAAAATCGGTCAATCTCAATTTTAAAGTCTCTCATTAACGGGCGGCTGTTTAGGGTTACGCGTATCAATCTAGGGTTGCTCGAGTCGTGATTGTCTTGATTACCGGGAAACGCGAGAATTTATCTCTAGTTTCGTAGGTCGCAATCGTTCGGTTTAAGTTCAAGATTTGTTTGCCACGCGTACTCTCCGTCACCTTTCTCGAATCGGCCTACATTGGTCCAAAATATTTCGTCACTGTTTCTCGGAATCAAAGCTCGATTCGCGATCAGGTCCCTGGTCCATGTACCGTTTTCCTAGTTAGTCATTCCCTATTGGTTAATATCCCAAGAGTGATCAGTTCCGGGTGAGACTTACTAAAATGAAATGAGAAATAATATCTATTTCATTGATTCTGGAAATAGGTCGAAATTTGGGATGTTATAAAATTTATATTTTTTTCTTCCCAGAATCAGTTTAGGAATAGAAATCCGTTTGTTAAATTTTTTATTCTCGAGCACAAATTTGCAAAAAATTATTCCCAGAATTAGTTTTGGAACAAAATCAAGAAGCAAAAAAAAATAACTTCTTGATTCTGGGAATAATTTTTCCATTTCTGATTTTGCTTGATTTTCTTCTTCCTTCTTGGTTTATTTTTCTTCTTCTTCATGGCCTGTCGTCAGCCATCAACGATTGCCCATAGGCCAGGGCCGACAAGGGTGTCGCGACCCTTGCAGCCTGGGCAAGGGCAGCTCGCAGCCGTGACGGCAAGGCCTCGCCTAGCCATGGGGAGGTCTACCTTGTCGTCGCGACTCAAACGAGGGAGATGAGTCGCGATGGAGAGGTCGGCCTCGCCTTGGTTGTATGAGGGCTACAACACCCTCGCCAGCCCTGGCCTGTGGCCGGTCGCCGGCGCCGACAACCAATCATGGCCAAGGAAGCGAAGGAAAGAAAAAAAGAAAGAAATATTAAAAAATTCAAAATATTATTAATAAAAAGAAATTTTTTGTAGTTACTAAACGCATTTATATTTTTTTTATTCTAAGAATAGAAATTTTGGGTAGTTACCAGCTTTTAAGTGCTTATAAATTATTTCTGGGCGCAAAATAAAAAATAATTATTTCTAAGCAGGATCAGTTTCCATGTATAAAACCATTATCGTGCGCACCCTTAAGGATTATAATCATTATATTGACAAAACAAATTTCCGTACAAATGTTTTAATTGAAAAAATGCTGTACACTCACCTGGCAAGAAAAACATCTTGTCACACCTCTTTGCTTCCCGATGGACACCAAGAATGATGATCAACGTCGACAGAGAGCCTCCATATCTCTCTAATTTCTTATCGACCTATTTATGGCATAAAAACTTAATGGGGGAAAAAGAAAGTCGAAAAGCAACCCACTATTAAATTTCTTTTTATTTTTAAATGAAGAAATCTTAAAAGAAATTTATAATAATAAGGGCCATCTTGTATAAATATATCTCTTTTGTCGGCTCAAATTGCTCTTTACGAGAACTCCAAGGCCATCCCTGGCAGAAAAAAATAATAAGTTCGCTTAAATAAGCTTTTCACCACCATACAAAACAGTTAACATAGATCAACAGAATTTTAATCTTGGATAGTATGTAAGATGAACATGTAAACAAAAAAAAAACAAAGAAAAAAAGACGAGAGAGGGAGAACCGCTTGATATACACGTGATTTATAAAAAAATCAACTTTATAAATGACATAAAAAGAAATTTGTGTTGGTTGATTAGATAGCTTTTATTGGTACGAAGTTAGATAGTTAAAGAAGATTTCCTACATGGCGTACCCCATAATTCAAAGGGATTAATGTCTTGAAAAATCTCAAACTGTTACACATATGATAAATTTATTTTAAATTAATTTTTTGATTACAAAAAATTATAAACTGATATACCTGTAATAAATTTACCCTAAACTAATTTTTTAACCATCAAAAGCCACACACTAGTACATTTATGACAAATTGCCCTTTGTTAAATTGGAATAATATCAAGAAAACCATAAACTGGTAAATTTTTTATAAATAGAGGGGTAAAATCTTAAAATGGTATACTCATCAACTGTCGCGTGTCATTGAGCTTGGCAATTTGATAGTAAAATTTAACGAAAATTAATTGAGAGTAAATTTGTCACAAGTGTATCGATTTGAGGTTTTTAGTAATAAAAAAATTTAGTCTTGGATAAATTTGTCACAAGTGTATCGATTTGAGGTTTTTAGTAATAAAAAAATTTAGTCTTGGATAAATTTGTCACAGGTATATTAATTTGAGGTTGTTTGTGATATTAACCCTAATTCAAAGTGAAGCTTTGTCTTTCTCTTCTTCTTCTTCTTCTTTTTTAGAAGAGCTCACCCATTAACTAATTTTGTTGATATGACTAGAAACTATTAATTTAGGGGACTTAGGCTTTGTTTGGTAACATTTTTGTTCCGAGAACCAATTCTGTTCAGAAATAGTTTTTTTTATTTCTATTCCTTGGACTAGGTTCTCAGCAAAAGAATGCATTTGATAACTGCACAAAATTTTTATTCCTAGAATAAAAAAAGAACAAAAATGCGTACGATACAACGCTAAAAATTTCTAGTCCCAATTTTTTTCATTTAATTATAAAAATGTTAGTAGAGATTTAATAGTTCATGTTTGGATAAAACCGGACTAGAAATATAACCAAAATATATTACGATATAGCATTGGATGGCTATAATACAATCATAAAGAAAATTACTCATTATAAACAAAGTAAATATTGGGTGGTGATCAAGGAAATTACAGTTTAGGGTTTAGGGGTTTAAGTTTAGGGTTTGGGTTTTTGGGTATTTGTTTGGGGTGTAGGGTTTGGGTTTTGGGGGTTTGAAGTTAGGGTTTAGGGTTTCAGAAATTCGGGTATTGGGGTATATGATTTAAAGTTTAGGGTTTTGGGTTTATGATTTAGGGTTTAGGGTTTAGGTTTTAGGATTTTGGGTTGGGATTTGGCACGAGAATATCTTGTGAAAGAGAAAACCAATCTTATTTCTCTTTTTGTTCTAGGAACAAGAGCCATATTTGTTTTACTGTTTATTTCTGTTCCAAATCTATTTCCGGATCACTTTTTTGTTCTGTTAAACAAAAAAATTAACTGACGTTATCAAATAAATTTCTGTTCTTTTTCTATTTCAGAGAATAAAATAACATAAAATTTGGAACGTTTGAACGATATGGAATTGAAAAGAATGCACTTTTTCAGGTGGTAAATTCAAACATGCAACCACATGGTTAATTGTATATTTTATTTTTTTCCAAGAGCATCTGAATTTACTCTAAACTATGGATGACAGATGCTTCTAAGTTCTCACGTCATGGTACATGCATTTATAGTTGGTGGCCGAGTGAATGATCTTTCGCCCATTTCTTTGGCATGAAAGGACAGGCATAATAGAAGACCCAAAGAAAAAGAAAATATTAATACTAAATAAAAAATAATTTGGAAAACATTTATAGGTCATGGTGAGCCCACTTCACAATAAAGAAATAACTTTGGAAAATCAATTTTGATTGCTAAATAAAAATATAATAAAGAAAATAATAAGAAAAGGAGGGATCAAAGTAGTCCACTCTCGTGGTCATTAGAACTGTGTTAACTACCCATCGATACGGTTTAAATGACTTTTTTGATTGATTTAATCTTGAACTTCCAAAAATGGGTAAGGACAAAATATTAAACTGATAATCTTAAAAACGAGGAAGATTTAAATTGAGAATATAAGAATACTTGTCAAGTCAACCGACGTCGCTTTTTCTCATTTTTTCTACTATGAAGATGGACTTTCGAGGCTCTTTACCCTTTTGAGGAGCCGTACAATTAGCGATTTTGCAATGATACTTTCTCCGCAGGTGAGTCTGATCAGCCATATCCCCCTTACAAAATCTTGAAATTAAAAGAAAATAAAAACGAGGAAAATCATCAAAGTTGATCCTGGTTAATGATTGTGTGATGGGAACGTGAACATGCGGAGCCGTTTGCAGAAAACCTTTTGCGTCTTTTTCTAAATGGGAAAAAGTTAACAAAAACTTCGATATACTCGTGAAGATATCTTCATCATAAAACATTTCAAATTATACTCTTTATTATACATTTTTCCTAAATATTTTTCTTCAAAAAAAAGTAATAAGTTTCAAATTATGCCAACTGTGACGTATATATTCTAAAATCTCAAATTATATCACCGTAATACATCTTCCTTAGACCTTTTCTTGTACTTTAAAATTTTACTTGTGTCATGATTTTCTAGCCAATGCGACTTTGTTTTTATTTCATTTAAGTCACACGGGCGTTATGTTAATACTGTTTGCCTTCCATCGACTGTTGTCGCGACCCTAAAAAAATTTATTCAATTTTCTCGGGCTAATGGATTATTAAGATTGAACTTAACTCGGGCCCTCCCAAGCCCTACCAATTCGCAACTTAGGGTTTAAGTTCTTAACATGCAAATGTTTTCATGCTTGGAGTCGCCACTAATCAATTTACGGTAGGCTAATTAGAAACCTAAATAAAACATAGGGAGATATGTTTTATTCCTACGAACCAGAGATTTTAAGCCCGGGGACTTGATTACGCTAAATCTAGTCTAACGCCCTTTCGGTACCTTTTCATTTCAAAAATATTTTGGCAGGCAGTTTGGATCCATTTTAACTTAATTGCTAACATGTGAGGTGTTCATGCGGGTGCGCAAACCACCAATTTAACACCCAATAATCAAAGCATTAAATAAATTGCGAGTTTAGGAGAACAACTTACCTGGAAGCCACGCAAGCATCTGCATTGTTAGCGAAAAATCATACAGACAATCCTAATATGATTTCTAGTTAACAAAGCAACTCATTCAATTTCTTTTTTTTTTGGATTTTCACTTTATTTAAATGAAATCTAACCTATATGCAATGACGTGCAAAAATATGACATGCAAATAAATGCAACCTAGCATGCAAACTATATGACACGCGACGACGTGACCTAATTCTAATGACGTGCAATGATGTATTTTTGGTATTTTTCTTTATGGAAATTCGGAATTAAATGAAATTCGGAATTAATGAAAATGCCTAAAATAACATGCAACCTAATGACTTCTATTTTTGGTATTTTCTGTTTAAAATTCGAAATTCAAAAGTACCTAAGTTAATATGCAAACTATTATGACTTAATCTACCCTAGAACGATTTCTTTTTGGGATTTTTGATTAAAATTCGGAATAATAAATAACGTGAATATTCCGTTAGGATTTGAAATAATACCTAATTTAAATTAGGAAACTTGCCACGTTAAGTCCTAATTTAAATTAGACATTTATCTTATCCTTCGGGATATATTCAAAAATCTTAGACATGCAAAATTCTAATTTAAATCTCAAAAACAGAAAATTTTTTGGGTTTTCTTTTTATTTAAAAAAAAGAAAGAAAACAAAGATAACAACCAATTGAAATCAATCACGCAATCCGCCAAATTTGTTTCAAATTCGGATTAGGCACAAAAATCAAATTATCGGTCATATCTAAAGGGTTATAGATATTAACGGATAATTGATCATTCGAATTTGGAAAGCTAATGAAATTTATCATCGTATCTAAGTGATTATAGATAGGATGATAATTTTCCGTATCGCCGCGTATCGTACCTTAGGGATAAGGTCGGATAGACGTCCAAATACGTTGCTAAATTAGGAAATTTTCCTAATTTGAATATTTCCAAACACTGCGGATATATCAGGCATTATCCTAAGATATCTAATAAATATTCATGCAATATCCACAAAATATTCAAATACCCAAATTAGGAAATTAAATATTTCTGAAAATTCAACGGATAATATCGTTACCTAATTTGAATAGCTTCCAAATTTGAATTCGGTTCGGGATCGGGATCGACTTGCGGATCGGGACGGCGACAACCGACTACGACGACGAACGGCGACGAGGCACGGCTGCACCGGCGTCGGAACAGCAACACGAACAGCGGCGAGGCTGCTCCTGTACGTCGGTGAGAGCAGCAGCGACCGTCGGCGGAGGGCGGCTCCGGCAAGGCAGCGTCCCCGGGGCGGTTGTTCGTCCAGCAGGAGCGCCGGCGGGAGGCTGTAGCGACGGGCAGAGGGCAGCGCCGGTGGTGCAGGGGAGCAGCAACAGAACAGCAGCGTCAGCACCCTTCAAACGCGGCTGTCTCCGGCGAGAGGCACGGCGGCGTCGGCTTCTGTGGGGTTGCTGATCAGTGGCTGTTGGTCCGGTGATAGTGGCGTCTCGGCGGTGCAAGGGCAGAGAGCAGCGGCTGTGAACGCTAGCGGAGAGTAGAGGCGGTCGGCTGGGACGTTGACGCGGAACAAGGGCGGCAGTGGTGGCGAAACTCCGGCTGTGGGCGCGGCAGGGAACGGCGGGCTACTGCTGTCCGGCGTGGCTGAGGCAGAGACGATCAGCAGCAAGTGGCGGTCTCCGGCGTGACTGGCTGATGGTGCTCCGGCGACACAATAGGCGGATCACGGCGGCAGGAGGCTCCGAGGCAGCAGCAGGCGTGATGGTGCAGAGGGCTTCGGTGGCTGAGCAGGGAGATACGGCGAAGGCAGCCGCGTGCGGCTGCAACGGCGCCGGCGTGCGGAGGGACACGGCGTTGGCGAGGTGCACAGCGGCGGCGGGGAGGATGTCGCCGGTCTCTTTTGCTTCTTCTCACTATCACTCTCACTCTCTCTCAAAAAATCCACTCTGAAAATTTCTGACCTCCCCCTGTTTCTGACCTAATAACATGTTTATATAATCTTAAACTAGATCAGATTAGATGGGCTTAGAGTCCTAATGGGCTTAGGCTTGGACTTAGGCTTAATTAGATTAAATGGGCTGAACTAACTTGGGCTTTAATTAATTAAATCCAACAGACTAGGTTAAGCCCAAATTAAAAACATCCGAGCCCGTTTGACATGAAATTCCCGGGCCCTTGGATTCCCGAGCGTCTCGTTTTTGTTCGATGAATTTTAAGCTTGCTCGCCGTCGCCGGTCCGATGCAATAATGCAATTAAATTAAAATTGAACCTAAATTATGTGTTATGTAAAAATTAAATATTTTTGTTTAGGGGTTAAAAATTTAATCCCTAATTTTTTATGCAAATTAAACTAAATGAATGTCGGTAAAATTTAGGTGTCAACAGCTGCCCCTCTTTGAAGGTGAGTTCGCAGAGGTTGCATTCAAAGATTAAATGATACCTAAATTTCAACTATGCAAATGCAATGAATGCTATTTTTGTCGGGATTGTGAGTCCCATTTTTGAATGCAATAAGAAATGATGCATGCTGACATGAAAAGAAAACATACCCGGAATTACTTACCTGACTGGTGCGAGATAATGCAATTCGAGGCACAACTCTGACTGGAATATTGTTTTGGCAAATGTCTGGGCTCAGTCCCATAGGTATTGCCTGATAAACTGTTGATGAATGTCGGTGATCTGCAGTTAAGTCAAAACACACGAACACGAAGAAAGTTCAACGTATCCAATCATCACTTGGATTCGTGAGATAAAAAAAGCGTAAAAACGTTCCGACCTTTACAAACCACCTATACATCTCCATAGGTATTTGTAAAGATTTGGCCGCTGCGCCTATACATCGCCATAGGTGCATCACGGGGGAACTAAAGAGGATATTCCGATCCTTATGAGATACCTATACATCGCCATAAGTACTCATAAGGATTTGGCCGCCTCACTTATACATCGCCATAAGTGAATTGCGGGGGAAAACCTGGGGGTTGAGAGAATATTCCGACCTTTATGAAACACCTATACATCGCTATAGGTAATCATAAAGATTTGGCCGCTCCACCTATACATCGCCATAGGTGAGTCGCGGGGGAATATCCGGGGGAGAGAGTATTCCGACCTTTATAAGATACCTATACATTGCCATAGGTACTTATAAAGATTTGGCCGCTGTACCTATACATCGCCATAGGCATATCGCGGGGGAACACCTGAGATTAAAGAAGAATTCCGACCTTTACTAGACATCTATACATCGCCATAGACACTAGTAAAGATTTGGCCGCTTCACCTATACATCGCCATAGGTGCGTCACGGGGGAATCTTCTGGAGATTGCAACAATCTGATTTTGGTGAACAGTGGGACTAGCTCGAATGTTCGAGATTTCCTTGATAGAATACCTGGATATCATCAGAGGTACCTGAAAAGGCTTGATCAATAGACACCTGAACATCATCAAAGGTATCTAGAGACCGCAACAAACTGATTCAATGTGGGGGCTTGACGATTGCTCGAACAGGTTAGGGATATAGAGATATACTTACCTTGCGATATCTCTGACTCCTGAGAGTGTGTCTCCTGTTAGACACGACTTTAAACAACATGTAATATGCATTCATGGACAAACAAGAACACGCATATTCATGCACTATGATTCCAAACTGTTTTTTTTTCATGCACGATGGTTCTGTCAAATCGGCATTATAAACTTCGTTGGGAAAAAATCATGACAAGACAATCCGAACTCACAAGCGGGTGTCTTGAAAATGTCGAATGAGGGACTTTTGATCCGAAAGGGCTTTCACTCATTCTTATCGAATAAGGCTGATTTATTTGAGAATCGCTCATTTGCACTTTCATCATGTCGACAAGGGTTTGAGTATTCTCGCAAGCGGTACAAACTTACCAATCCAAGAGGTCTTTACCAGGACTATAACATGGGTTTGGTCAATGGCTTAGCAACGGGGACTCTTCGAGTCAAGGCTATTGAAAGAAATTACTCTGCAATTGTCTCCGGGTTTACAAGTCAAGAACCCTGCAACATGAGATAGAAATGTACCTGCTCGCACTTCTTCGAGCTAAGCTTATAAACATCTAAAATTCTACGTTAGTTCAAGTGCCATAATCTGAAGAGACTTTGTAAGGAACGTAACGTAGGCTAGGTTTATGGGTTGAGAAATGAATGGATCATTTAGGCTCAAAATGTGTATGATTGGGGTGAATAAGTTGGTGATCATTTCGGCATTGTCACCAGTCTTCTTCTTCACCAGAGATTATCTTCTCGGTGAACGCTCCATTGGCTTCAGATATCCATCACTTGATTCCTTTGGGACTTGTCCACTGGGGATTTTGATATGCCGTGTCCTGACACTTTTCATTGGGCATTGGTCTTGCTTTTGCCAAGCACACTGCTTTTTCTTGCCCTTTTTGCTCCCTCTTTTCCCCTTTTT
Organism: Syzygium aqueum; assembly: GCA_031216185.1. Taxonomy (NCBI): domain Eukaryota; kingdom Viridiplantae; phylum Streptophyta; class Magnoliopsida; order Myrtales; family Myrtaceae; genus Syzygium; species Syzygium aqueum. The sequence goes on along the minus strand of JASUUB010000013.1, from coordinate 633,966 downwards.
TTTTGACATTTGCTCTTTACAAGGTAAACACTGACCAGCTAATTTGACTGAATGACTTGCTGTTTGAACTCAAAAGCCTCTTGTCTTCAGTTGACACTCTTGATAGTCTGCTTGAACAATGATGACTTTTGCCTTGCCCCAGCGTGGGGGATGATCATCAACTGGGTTTAAGAAATGAATTTGCAGGCTCAATTGGGCTCAACAAAGGGTAAAAACGTGTGTAGGATAGAGAAAGAAATGCTCTTCGTCATCCTAAGGCACTTGAACTTCGCATAAATTCATCTGAAAAAAGCAACACTCGAAGATTGATGCAAGTGAGAGTAAGAAAATTTCTACACATTTTTCATCATGATGCTGATTTAACTCCGATTTGCCCCGATGTGGGGTGGTTCTTGACAGGGGTAATTTGAAAGAATTCCTCCAACTGTTTAGGCTCAAAATGGTTGAACGATGGATAACCTGTATTGTTTGGGATAGAGAAATGAAATGCCTCTTGTCATTTCGGTCGACGTACCTTTTGCGAGAGAACTCTTTACCTTGCAGTCATGGAATTTTTCCACTCAACTCACTGGGATTTTTTTTCACTTTTTCTACTCAACTCACTGGGGATTTTTTTTTTTGCATGGGACAGTGTATAGGATAGGGCTTGCCTTCCATCTTCCTGACATACCTCATTTGACACATTCAATTCATTCCACATGAGTTATCAAATTGTCTAAATAGACTTCCCCATTGAAGTCGACAATGCTGATTGACAAAATAACCATGCAGAAATTAAAACCAATTCACACATTTTATCTCAAAATTGATTGAAATCATTTATTCATCATTGAAATGTCTGCAATTCAGAGGTATATAACCAAACTGAAAAAACTTTTGCCGCAAAAAGATTTTATCAAAGATAATACATCTTTACAGCATCGGAATTAACAGGATTGGAAAACACACGACCATCCATCTCTGCAAGAATCAAAGCACCTCCGGGAAGTACCTTCTTAACTACATATGGGCCGATGTAGTTTGGAGCGAATTTACCTCCGAGAACGGGGAAAATTGGCAGCACCTTCCTTAGGACTAGATCATTTACCTTGAAGTGTCTTGGATGCACCTTTTGGTTGAAGGACCTAGCTATCCTCTGCTGATAGGTTTGACCGTGGGAAATGGCCCTCAGCCGTTTTTCCTCAATCAGGTTCAACTGCTCATGTCTCTGTTGCATCCATTCCGCTTCAGACAACTCCACTTGGGATAAAACACGCAGGGAAGGGATCTCTACTTTGACAGGCAATACTACTTCCATGCCATACACCAAGGAAAAAGGGGTTGCACCGACAGAGGTTCGAATAGAAGTCCGATACGCCATCAATGCAAACGGCAATTTTTCATGCCAATCACGATAGTTTTCAGCCGTCTTGGCCAAAATTTTCTTGATGTTCTTGTTAGCGGCTTCGACTGCACCATTCATTTGAGGGCGAGAGGGAGATGAATTCAAATGCTTGATCTTGAACTCATTGAACAACTGGTCCATGAACTTATTATTCAAGTTCGTCCCATTGTCGGTGATAATAGCTTCGGGAACACCATAGCGAGCGATTATGTCTCGTTTGATGAACCTCACAACATTCTTTGCAGTGACATTGGCGTATGACGCGGTTTCGATCCACTTGGAGAAATAGTCAATCGCAACTAGGATGAATCGGTGTCCATTCGACGCCTTGGGATTGATTGGGCCAATCACATCGATGCCCCACATTGAAAATGGCCACGGCTCGGACAACTGATGTAACTCCGAGGGGGGAACATTTATCTTATCCCCGTGAACCTGACAGCTATGACATCTTCGAACATGCTGGATACAGTCACTTTCGAGACTGAGCCAATAATAACCCAGCCTCATGATCTTCTTGGCTAACATGTGGCCATTCATATGTGGACCACATACCCCCTCGTGCACTTCTTGCATGATTCTGGTGGCTTCAACTGCGTCCACGCACCTCAGCAGGATCGAGTCATGGGATCTCTTGTATAGCTTTTCACCACTGACAAAAAATTTTGAGGCCATTTTCATTGTATATTTCCTGTCAGCCGGAGTGCTTCCTTCAGGAAATTCTTGTCTCTGGGCATAATTCATGATATCGTAATATCATGGTTTTTCATCAGGTTCTCCAGTCACAGCCATACAGTAAGCCGGCTTTGTTAGGACTTCGATCTTCAAGGGTTCTACTTCTACTCCACCAGTCACCTGTAGCATGGATGACAGTGTAGCTAGCGCATCAGCGAACTGATTGTGAGATCTCGACAAGTATTCGAAGGAAATGTCTTCGAACTCCTTTATGATTTCTTCGAGATATTCATGGTATGGCACTAGTTTGGTGTCTCTTGTCTTCCACTCTCCTACAGTTTGAAGAATAATCAGAGCGGAATCACCAAACACCTTCAACTTGGTTATCCCCATTTCTACTGCGGCTTGAAGTTCGAGGATACAAGCTTCGTACTCGGCTATATTATTAGTGCATGGGAATACCAGCTTTGCTGCCACTGGATAATGCTGCCCATCTGGGGATATCAAGACTGCCCCAGTGCCGGAACCAGCTAAGTTCACGGCTCCATCAAAGAATATGGTCCATGTGTCTTCTTTTATTAACAAAATACGATCCTCTGGGGAATATCCATCATCATCTGAGATTCCAGGATTCTCGGCTAACACATCGGCAATCACTCGACCTTTGACTGACTTCTGTGGCATCATCTGGACATCGAATTCTGAAATCAAAATTTGCCATTTGGCTAGCTTCCCTACCAAAGCCGGTTGATCAAGTAAGTACTTGATGGGATCATTCTCAGTCACCAGGAGAGTCTGGTGATGCAGTGTATACTGTCTCAGCCGATGGAGTACCCATACTAATGCAGCGCAAGTCTTCTCGGCTTCAGAGTAGTTCAATTCCGAGACAGTGAACTTCTTACTTAAATAATAAATGGCTCGTTCCCCTTTGTCTTCAGGATTTTTCTGGGCTAACATAGCTCCCAGAGATTCGCCATGGATTGTGAGATAGAGAATCAGAGGCTGCCCCGGCACTGGAGGGACTAGCACTGGTGGTTTCATCAAGTACTGCTTCAGTTCACTAAATGCTTCTTAACAATTATCATCCCATTCCACCTGAGCATTCTTCTTTAGAAGCTTGAAGAATGGTTTAGCAGTTTCGGAGAGCTGGGAAATGAACCGGGCTATATAATTCAGTCTGCCCAGGAGGCTGCGTACTTCTTTCACAGTCGATGGGGGTTGTAGCTCACATATAGCCTTCACTTTGGAAGGATCGATTTCAATGCCCTTACTGCTTACTACGAACCCAAGTAGTTTGCCCGACGTTGCCCCGAATATGCACTTGGCTGGGTTAAGACGGAGTTTAAACTCACGGAGTCGGTCGAACAACTTCTTCAGGGTATCAACATGACTCTCTCCGGGTCGGGACTTGGCAATCATGTCATCGACATATATCTCAATCTCCTTATGCATCATGTCGTGGAACAAAGTCACCATGGCGCGCTGATATGTTGCCCCGGCATTTTTAAGGCCGAAGGGCATGACCTTATAGTGAAACGTTCCCCAAGGAGTGATGAACGCCGTCTTCTCCTTATCACCCTCCTTCATTCTTATCTGATTATAGCCCGAGAAACCATCCATGAAAGAGAACAGCTCGAACCCAGCAGTACTGTCTATCAGAACATCTATGTGTGGTAATGGAAAGTCATCTTTAGGGCTAGCCTTGTTCAGGTCGCGATAGTCGATGCATACCCGAACTCGGCCATCTTTTTTCATGACCGGCACGATGTTGGCTACCCAAGTAGGGTATTGGGTGACTTCGATGAATCCCACTTTCAAAAGTTTCATGACTTCTTCTTCTATCTTCTTTGAAAGCTCGGGTTTGGTTCTTCGCAGCCTCTGTTTCTTGGGCGGCATGCCGGGATTAGTAGGCAAGCCATGCTCTACAATAGACGGGTCTAATCCTGGCATGTCGGCGTACGACCAGGCAAAGACATCCTGGTAGTCTTTCAGCAATTGGACCAGGCGTTTGGCTTCACCTTCGGGAAGGGTTGCCCCTATCTTCACCTCCTTGGGTCCTCCGGAATCACTCAAGTTGACAGCGATAGTTTGATCTACCGTCAGAACTTTAGGTTTTTCATGATGCTCTAGGTCGCGTTGAATATCCGAGGAATCGTTGAATTCATCGGCATCATCGGGATCAAGCTCGGCGGAATATAATTCACCGGATTGGACCGTTCCCATACCCTCATGCGTCACAAGATTGCCCCTGAAACATAAAGCAGCGGATTCGGTAGGACAAACAGGGCTAATCCTCGCATTTTTTGCAATTTTTTCTGTGTTTTTGATTTTTTGAAATTCATTTCAAAAAAGTTTTATCACGAGGAAACATGAAGAAGTCCAGGCCTCAGAGTTCTCCTTGGACTATATTTTCTTTTATTGGTTGGATATCATCACCGGGCTGGTTTGATATACCTCAACATGCCCTCAAAAATGAGAATAAAACTTTGTAATTTCATTGATTTTTGAAATGAATTACATTTATTGAATGGAAATTGTAACAATCAAAACCTAGAAATGAAAATGCAAACAGCACCCGAAATGGGGCAAATCTTAGAAAGCAGTAAAAATTCCCACGCAGGGGAGTGTGCGGAAAAGTAAAGATTTTACTCTTGTGGGCCTGTACCCATTTCCTCTAACGGTCCTTTCTCGACAGCTCCAATGAAGACGTTGTCGAACAGGGTAGTGATTCCCTCTATCGCATCGTCGGGGTCTTCTATCTTTAGATCATCCATACCTCTCCATCCGTCAGGGACAATGTTGCGGGGATCCGAATAAAAGCTTGGGGGCGCCGAGTACTTCACATAGTAATCAAACTTGCCAGTCGGTTGCCCCAGCGTGTCGATTACTTCCGTCTCTTCGTGCATCATCCTCGCTGGACCCGGAAACGTGGTGCGGATATGTGGAGGCATCCTACCACGCGCAGTCTCTTCATTATTCGACCCTTGGTTGGGTCGCTGTCCGTTCTGCTCAGCTCCTTGACCTCGACCTTGACCATATCCACGTCTCTCATTGTTCGGCGCAGTTGGCCCTTGATACCCCAATCCAGAAATGCGGGGTCTTTGAGAGACTTCGATCGGTCGGCGGATACCTTGACCATCCCTGCCAAGGCCTTCGCCCGGAATAAAGCCATGGGACACCATTACTCTTCCGACCATGACAGCAGCATTCGACACCTCAGGGACTGGCGGCGATGATCCTCTAGACGCATGAATGGTCGATACGAGCTCGAGCGACTGATAGCTCGATTCAATTTTGCAGTCCGGCTCAACATAGGGGATAGCTGCCGCGTGATAGATTGGGTGTTCTTCTTCACCGTGGACAGTTACTAACTTCCTTTCCACCACGAACTTCACCTTCTGATGCAGACTGGATGGGACAGCCCCAGCAGTATGAATCCATGGACGACCAAGCAGAAAGTTGAATGCAGTGGGAATGTCCATAACCTAGAATAGGACGTTGAACACGGTCGGCCCAACCTGTATGTCGAGATGAATTTCTCCCATAACTTCCTTCTTTGTTCCGTCGAAAGCTCACACGGAAGTCTTTGCAGCATTTATCCTCGAGGGATCTACCTTAAGGCGATGTAGAGTCGCCAGAGGGTAAATGTTCAGGGCCGAACCGTTATCGATTAGGACCCGGGCCACGTACGAGGCCTTGTACTTGACAGAAATGTACAGAGCCTTGGTATGTCCCCTGCTTTCTAGAGGGAATTCCTCATCCGAAAAGGCTATTAGGTCTTTGAGGAGTATGGAGCCCACAAACTCCTCCAGTCTTTCATGATCAATCGTCTCAGGCACATGGACTTCGCTTAACACTTTCATTAGGGCCTTTTGATGCTTGACCGATGTCTGAAGGAGTTCTAGCAGAGAGATTTGTGCGGGCATCTTGCGCAGTTGCTCGACGATATTGTATTCACTAGCTTTGATCACAGCCAGAAACTCCTTAGCCTCTTCATCAGTGACCGGTTTTGCGGGTTGAGCATTGGCTTGGCCATAAGCACGTCCGGACCTAGTGACCAAATCAACATCGAGGCTGTAAGACCAAGGAACTGCCCTATCGTCAGAGTACTCATAAGGTTGAGAAATCTCGATCACTATCTCTTCATCAGCTGCGGGGGTGCTTATTATAATCTCCTCGTCATCAGTCGCGTCTTCGAGCGGAGGCATGTCCTCGGGCGGAGGCATGTCCTCGGGCAAAGGATCGAGCTTATCCTTCCCGGCACTCAATGTGGCGAACTCCTCGTCCCAGTTAATGACGACCTCGGAGATAGTGGAAACGATGCCCGTGTGGTCAGCATAAACGATCATCTTAGCTTCTACCATTCCTGAGATCCTTTCTTTCATGACGGCCAGGGAAAGAGCCTCATTACTCGGGTAATACCCGGCCTTCACCAATTCACCGTAGACCTGAGCGGTGTACACCTTGACGTTTTTTATCCGACCAGCATCGAAGCAGAATATAGCATTCACATTGCCCGCGTGGTCAGGAAGCGGGTTACTCTGAACATTCGGCTTGGCGGACTGGAATGAGAAAGCCTTCGTGTCCAGGAGGTTCTGGATTCGGTGCTTGAGGGCTAAGCAATCATCGGTCGAGTGTCCGAGCTCACCCATATGATAATCGCATTTTTTCGACGGGTCGAAGTTACGGAACTGCTCAGGATTGGGCCGCTTTGGCTCGTTGGTGAGTAAACCTTTCTTCCGGAGCACTGCCAATACTTGAGATGACGATCCGGGGAGGGGGGTGAATTGCCTTCTATTGTTCCTCCTCTGAAAAGGCTGAAGACTCGTATTTTGCTGCTGAGCTTCAGCCACCTGAATTGCCGGGGGAGGATTAGTATTTCGCCGGCTCGGTTGGTTATAAGCCACGTTCACTTCTGCAGCCGGTTCTTTCTCCTTTCTTGCATTGTATCTCTTGGTTGACGAGGACGGCTCGACAAACCATCCATCCTTTAGTCCTATCTCGATTTGTTCGCCTATAAGGATGAGCTGGTTGAAGTTGTCAGCTGGAATGGCGACCATTCGATTACGGTATTCGAACGGGAGAGTCTTGACGAACATCCTTTTCAGCTCACTGTCTATGGGTTCTGGGACAACCTGAGCGGATAAATTTCTCCACCTGATGGCATAGTCTTTGAGAGACTCGGTCTTCTTCATTTGAGCACGCTCGAGATCATCACGAGTGGGAGCGATGTCCGTTATGAACCGGTATTGTTTGAGGAACGCCTCACTGGCCTCCTTCCAGCTTTTGAGGCTATTGATCTTCTTCATGAGGTACCAGTGCAGAGCAGGGCCGGTCAAGCTTGCTTGGAATGCATGAATCATCAGGAGTTCGTTGTCAACGTACGAGGTCATATGTACGTGGTACAACTGCAGGTGGGCCTTCGGGCACGTGGTGCCATTGTATTTGTCGAAGTCCGGCATCTTGAACTTCTTCGGGATTTTGATTTGGGAGTACATGGACAGATCGATCGAGGGCGAATCCTGTGAACCCTCTAACTGCTTAACTCTCTCCTCGAGCTTGTGGACCCGTTCGTCCGGCTTAGGTTTGTCGACAATAATCTGGACAGAGTCATCTTCCAATTCAGGCATATCATCCTCCTCCTCGACATCAACATTCTTTACACTTGTATGCTTCGGGACTGATACTTCAGGGGGTGCTGGAACAGGGATCGACCGAAGAGCCTTGATCTCGGCGGTCATTTGTTGCATGGCGACGGCGAGTTGCTTGATCTGGTTTGCCATACTGTCAACACGTTCCTGCAACTCAGTTTGGTCGGCCATTCTAGTTTTTGACCGTGTGCGAATAGGTGATCGTGATCGGTCCGTAGTTACTTGATTCGAAAATAGAGCATGGTAAGTATGAGTCCTCAAAACGATTGGTCCATGACTCAGTCTAATCGTCTCTTTTATTCTCATTTTTCATGACATTTTTCATTATTCCATGTATTTGTGAAAATGGTGGCAAATTTCTTAGGAAATAATGACTTATGACAGACCTAGGAAAATAATGATAACAATTGAAAGTAATTTTTTTTCAAAGCTTTATTTTTTTCTTTTTCTTTCATTTGAAAAGAAATTCAATGATCATTACTTTCAAAAATTACGATCGACTTAGACTTATCATGGACCGACCACATGTACGAAACATAAATAAAGTGCGAGAAAAAGGGTTCAGAAAACTTACTTCACCGGGTAGGAAAATGGCAATCACATAGACATGCGCATGAAATGTGAGGTTCGATTTCTACCTAGACTCTGGCTTGCAAAATGGAGACGCGAGGATTACTGAGCTAAACCAGTCATGGTGGTGGTTAGGCTAGGATTCCCTTGACTCCGGTTTAGTCAAAGAGCCGACCCGGGTTGAGTGGGATACAACCGTGGTGGGTACTCAATGACACCTTGAAAGAAAATTCGGGACCGAAGAGGGCGACCCGTACCAAATGGTTTTGGTCGGGGTATCCACTGTCTCAGTACCATCCTAAACCTATGCCGCCCAGGTCCGGCAGCGGGTAGTGTGTGCGGTGTAGTGTAAATGTAAGGCATGCACAGCAAGTTATATCAAACAGCGCTTCGTGCATAAATTAAACCATACATTCAACCACCTCCCTGCAAAACAAGGGTTAACAATCACGCCTCCCCTTATACCTCCCATTCTGCAAAAACATTTAACACCTAAAATGTTAGGGACGTACCTGGGATCCTCGCTGCCAAACAAAAATATTTATCAAAAATTGGCCTAAGTCCACTAAGAGTTTTACTCAATTCCCCAGTGGAGTCGCCAAGCTGTCGCGACCCTAAAAAAATTTATTCAATTTTCTCGGGCTAATGGATTATTAAGATTGAACTTAACTCGGGCCCTCCCAAGCCCTACCAATTCGCAACTTAGGGTTTAAGTTCTTAACATGCAAATGTTTTCATGCTTGGAGTCGCCACTAATCAATTTACGGTAGGCTGATTAGAAACCTAAATAAAACATAGGGAGATATGTTTTATTCCTACGAACCAGAGATTCTAAGCCCGGGGACTTGATTACGCTAAATCTAGTCTAACGCCCTTTCGGTACCTTTTCATTTCAAAAATATTTTGGCAGGCAGTTTGGATCCATTTTAACTTAATTGCTAACATGTGAGGTGTTCATGCGGGTGCGCAAACCACCAATTTAACACCCAATAATCAAAGCATTAAATAAATTGCGAGTTTAGGAGAACAACTTACCTGGAAGCCACGCAAGCATCTGCATTGTTAGCGAAAAATCATACAGACAATCCTAATATGATTTCTAGTTAACAAAGCAACTCATTCAATTTCTTTTTTTTTTGGATTTTCACTTTATTTAAATGAAATCTAACCTATATGCAATGACGTGCAAAAATATGACATGCAAATAAATGCAACCTAGCATGCAAACTATATGACACGCGACGACGTGACCTAATTCTAATGACGTGCAATGATGTATTTTTGGTATTTTTCTTTATGGAAATTCGGAATTAAATGAAATTCGGAATTAATGAAAATGCCTAAAATAACATGCAACCTAATGACTTCTATTTTTGGTATTTTCTGTTTAAAATTCGAAATTCAAAAGTACCTAAGTTAATATGCAAACTATTATGACTTAATCTACCCTAGAACGATTTCTTTTTGGGATTTTTGATTAAAATTCGGAATAATAAATAACGTGAATATTCCGTTAGGATTTGAAATAATACCTAATTTAAATTAGGAAACTTGCCACGTTAAGTCCTAATTTAAATTAGACATTTATCTTATCCTTCGGGATATATTCAAAAATCTTAGACATGCAAAATTCTAATTTAAATCTCAAAAACAGAAAATTTTTGGGTTTTCTTTTTATTTAAAAAAAAGAAAGAAAACAAAGATAACAACCAATTTAAATCAATCACGCAATCCGCCAAATTTGTTTCAAATTCGGATTAGGCACAAAAATCAAATTATCGGTCATATCTAAAGGGTTATAGATATTAACGGATAATTGATCATTCGAATTTGGAAAGCTAATGAAATTTATCATCGTATCTAAGTGATTATAGATAGGATGATAATTTCCCGTATCGCCGCGTATCGTACCTTAGGGATAAGGTCGGATAGACGTCCAAATACGTTGCTAAATTAGGAAATTTTCCTAATTTGAATATTTCCAAACACTGCGGATATATCAGGCATTATCCTAAGATATCTAACAAATATTCATGCAATATCCACAAAATATTCAAATACCCAAATTAGGAAATTAAATATTTCTGAAAATTCAACGGATAATATCGTTACCTAATTTGAATAACTTCCAAATTTGAATTCGGTTCGGGATCGGGATCGACTTGCGGATCGGGACGGCGACAACCGACTACGACGACGAACGGCGATGAGGCACGGCTGCACCGGCGTCGGAACAGCAACACGAACAGCGGCGGGGCTGCTCCTGTACGTCGGTGAGAGCAGCAGCGACCGTCGGCGGAGGGCGGCTCCGGCAAGGCAGCGTCCCCGGGGCGGTTGTTCGTCCAGCAGGAGCGCCGGCGGGAGGCTGTAGCGACGGGCAGAGGGCAGCGCCGGTGGTGCAGGGGAGCAGCAACAGAACAGCAGCGTCGGCGCCCTTCAAACGCGGCTGTCTCCGGCGAGAGGCACGGCGGCGTCGGCTTCTGTGGGGTTGCTGATCAGTGGCTGTTGGTCCGGTGATAGTGGCGTCTCGGCGGTGCAAGGGCAGAGAGCAGCGGCTGTGAACGCTAGCGGAGAGTAGAGGCGGTCGGCTGGGACGTTGACGCGGAACAAGGGCGGCAGTGGTGGCGAAACTCCGGCTGTGGGCGCGGCAGGGAACGGCGGGCTACTGCTGTCCGGCGTGGCTGAGGCAGAGACGATCAGCAGCAAGTGGCGGTCTCCGGCGTGACTGGCTGATGGTGCTCCGGCGACACAATAGGCGGATCACGGCGGCAGGAGGCTCCGAGGCAGCAGCAGGCGTGATGGTGCAGAGGGCTTCGGTGGCTGAGCAGGGAGATACGGCGAAGGCAGCCGCGTGCGGCTGCAACGGCGCCGGCGTGCGGAGGGACACGGCGTTGGCGAGGTGCACAGCGGCGGCGGGGAGGATGTCGCCGGTCTCTTTTGCTTCTTCTCACTATCACTCTCACTCTCTCTCAAAAAATCCACTCTGAAAATTTCTGACCTGAATTTCTGACCTCCCCCTATTTCTGACCTAATAACATGTTTATATAATCTTAAACTAGGTCAGATTAGATGGGCTTAGAGTCCTAATGGGCTTAGGCTTGGACTTAGGCTTAATTAGATTAAATGGGCTGAACTAACTTGGGCTTTAATTAATTAAATCCAACAGACTAGGTTAAGCCCAAATTAAAAACATCCGAGCCCGTTTTTGTTCGATGAATTTTAAGCTTGCTCGCCGTCGCCGGTCCGATGCAATAATGCAATTAAATTAAAAATGAACCTAAACTATGTGTTATGTAAAAATTAAATATTTTTGTTTAGGGGTTAAAAATTTAATCCCTAATTTTTGATGCAAATTAAACTAAATGAATGTCGGTAAAATTTAGGTGTCAACAACTGTGTAGGTAGAATTTTCACGGTACTTATTGATGAAATCTTGACGGGGTAAACATATTAGAAGTTTTTGCGTCATGGAAAAAGGTGTGAAAGAAACAAAATTAAAGGGAGAAAAGGACGTCTAAAAGTAGCCTTTGTTAAAAGGATTTTTGTGTTCAAATGAGGAAATCGTAAATGACTTTTCCCACTATCTCTCTAATCGCAAACCCCCAAGTTTTAGGATAATAGGCACATATTGAATCCTAAAAAAATTATAGTGACATGAAATAAAGATTGAAAATGGATCTCACTCAGACCTACATGTTTTTCGTGTATATAAAAAATTTGAAAGACTATAATGAAATCTTCGTTCCATTAGTAAAGTGGCTTGTTTAGCAATTATTAGATTCGGTGGGAAAAAATAAGTAGTTATTTTGGTGAAGAGTTTGTGGGTCATTTATTTAAGGAAAGAAGAGAAGGTGAACTTAATTGATGATATTTGTTACAAAGAGATAAACGATTCGTTTATAAGGTTATTTGGAGGGAAAAATTTTAAAAAAGTTTTAAACTTATTGCATTTTTGCAAATTCAGTTCGAAACCTTTTAATTATGCCAATTAAGTTTATCTAGCCAATTTTGACCCGAAATCATTGACGTGGATGCCGACCGTCCTATGTGATACAATTGGCGCTAACGTCGATATTTTTTTTTAATTTTTTTTTATTTCTTTTCTTCTTTTTCCTTCCATCTTTCTAGTTTTTGTTTCCCACCGGCACACCCAGGCATTGTAAAAATGGAAAGATGGAAGGAAAAAGATGAAAAGAAAAAAATTAATTATAAAAAATTCAAAAAATTACAAAAAAATCCACGTCAATACTAGCCGTATCACATAAGACAATCGACATCCATGTCAACGCTTTCCTTGGTCAGATGAACTCAATTAGCAAAATTTGAAAATGTTAAGACTCAATAGGTAAAATTGAAAGGTTTAAGACTGAATTGGCAAAAGCGTAATAAGTTTATGATTTTTTGGACAATTTTCTTGTTAAATGGAATAACTAAGCAAACAAAACATGTTGAGGTATTATAGCAATAATATTTAACAGTAGGATCTTCTTGTAACTATTTTTTTTTTGGTCGAACTTGTAACTAATTGATTTGCCCATGTTACTCATGAAGAGATAACATTTATGTTAGTTTATTAGATAGTTGAAGAAGTAGATTCCCGATGTGCTTGCAACCCACAATGCAAACTCCTTTAGGATCTTTTCTTTTTCGAGAAAAGCTTTTTTATTAATTGATTATACAATAACATTAATTATTGATGATATTTAGAAACTATTAATTTGGGGGACTTACCAATATGCAATAGACAAAAAATTCACTTTTTCCGATTATCAATTCGAAAGTCTATACACTTTTTATCTTTTACTGTTTTTTTTCTTCTCGTAAGAGCATTTGAAATGCTTCTAAGTTATAACATCTTGGAATATGCATTTATATTCGGTGGCTTAATGGTCTTATTCCCATTTATCTGGCGTTAACCGAATGGCACACTTGATGACTAGTATCAAAAAACGAATTGCACTTGGTCACTCCCCGCATTTATATTGAATAATCAGATTTACTGAAATTGTTATATTATTTTTATTTTTTATATATTAAAACGAAATAAACATAGGAAAAATCAATAAATATATTTTGGGCCGAATGTTAAAAAAATGAAAAGTTCAGTTGTTCTTGAATATTTCAATGAGAGTTTGTCTGTCCTCCTAATTTGAGAAATTAAAAATCAACCCTCTAAAAAAATGATTTGATCAAAAAGAAGTGAACCACAACCAAAAGCCCCTTAAACCCATGCAATAAGTTTTAAAAAAAACTTCAAATATTAAATAAAAATAATTTAGAAAACATCCATTGCCAAAAATAAGCCTACTTTATAATATATAATACTTTTATCACACGAGCTCATTAAATAACAAAAAAAAACTTTGGAAGAACAATGTTGGTTGCTGAATGAAATTAATAAAAGGAATAATAAGAAAAGGGGAGATCAAAATAATTTCGCTCTAAAGCCATCGGATCTACGATAACTATGCAGTAATACGTTTTAAATGAATCGTGGACTGATTTAATTTCAATCTTTGATGAAAACAACTGTTGCCCTCGCTCCACCGCTATAGTTGCAATTCCTACAATGATTCAATGAAGCAAAAAATAAACAACCTCTCTCATCAAAACATTTGAGAACAGGACTCTCGGTTCCATTATTAAGACACGTGAATTTTCAGCTCATTGTTATTCTTTGTATATGATCACATATTGAACCGAGAATATTAGTGCACTAAGTTTTATATACACGCAGATGAGCAACATTTTGCTGCTTTGCTCTCTACGCTGGAAAAAAAAGGGGTAAGGAGGAGAAAACGGTAAACTTCTAATTTGAAAAACGAGGAATTTTTAATTTGAGAGAAAAAGAATATTTGTCATTGGATTCAGCTTACACTTTGATCCTATGAAGATCAACTTTCGACACTCATTTGTGCCGCTTCTGTCCTGACAGATGACCAATGGCGTGCGATTCCATATGTTATATTCTTTTCAGGAGCCGTATGAGGAAGAGAACGGGGAGTTTTGGGTTTGCTCTTTATTAATTAGGGTTAATACTACAAAAAATTCTAAATAAGTACATCAACGATAAATTTATCTCAAATTAATTTTTTCACTATAAAAAAGTCAAATTGGTACACATGTAAAAAATATACTTTCCGTTAAAATAGATTAATACCATGAAAAATCACATATTAGTAAATTTGTGATAAATGGAGGAGTAAAACCGAAACTAGTATATCTGTCAACTACCACATATAATCAAACTCAACAATTTGACAATAAAATTTAATAGAAATTAACGGAAGGTAAATTTATCATATATGTACTAATTTGAAGCTTTTAGTGGTCAAAAAATTAATTTGAGATACATTTATGACATGTGTATCATATTAGAGTTTTTCATTTTATTGACCCTACTAATTACTAATCATTTGTCTGACCAGCATTGAATACCAATCTAGTCTCCAACGCCATATCTTTCCAACTTTTTGTTTATGTTTAAAGTACTTCTCTTTTCATGGAGGTTGCTTTTAGAGGAATTTCGAATTTTGTACTGCTGAATTTTTTAATTAAAGGCATTTATACTATAATTTTTGTTAATAAAATGATTATGGGCTTTAAAACATAGTGAAATTTCAATTTCCTTTTAATTTGTTCAAGATTATATAGATTTTGAAGTAAAAGAAGTAATTGTTCATCTCCCATTTATATTCTGGATTATAAATACTTCAAGTTCTAACGTCATGGAATATGCAATACATATTCCAGGCTTAATGGTTTTTTTCTCATTTCTTTAGCATTCAACGAATGGCACACCCATTCTTTACAAAAAAAAAAAAAACGAATGGCACACCCGATACCAAAAACAATAATAATTTTGCGTCTGATCCTTCCCAACAGAATATATTCAACTAAAAGATTCTACCGAAATCATTTTATCATTCTCTTTATTTCATATATTAAAACGAAATAATCACTAAAGAAAAATGGAATAAGTACATTGGAAGTCCTAAATTTTGTCATGATAGTACAATCGAGTTCTAAAACTTTAAAAAATTGCAATTAAGTCCTAAAACCTGTCATAAAAATGCAATCGAATTCTAAAACTTTCAAAAAGCGCAATCAACAGAAAGACTGGATCGGGTTAATTTGATAAGTTTTAGGATTTAATTGCACTTTTTGAAAGTTTTGGGACTCAATTGCACTTGTGTGATAAGTTTTAGGTTTTAATTGCACTTTTTTAAAGTTTTAAGACTCAATTATACTTTCGTGATAAGTTTTAGGATTTCCAATGCATTTATCTCAAGAAAAGTAGAAAATTTTCAGGCCAAAAATAATAAAACGTAAAGTTCAATTGCCGTTGAATATGTAATTCTACTATCTATTTCAATGAAAGTTTATACATTCACCTAAACTGAGAAATTGAGGAATCAAATCAACCTATCTGAAATTGATTTAACCAAAAAGAAGTAAACTAAAACTATAACCCTCAAATCCATATAACAAAATTTCAAAAAAAATCTCAAAAGAATAAATAAGAATAGTTGAAAATATTTTTTGCTCAAGACAAGTTCACTTCACAATATTTAATATTTTGATTAAATGAGGTCATTGAATAATAAAAAAATAAATTTGGAAGACCAATTTTGAATGCTGAGTAACTAGCCCCAAACGCCAAAAAAGGGTAAAGGACAAAATAGTAAACCTCTAATTAAAAAAACAAGAGAATTGGATGCGACTTTCCTTTTAACTTTTATCTTTCCTGGCGCCTTATTTGTCTTAACAGATGGCTTAAGTCTCTAGCGCCCCATCTTTTCTACTTTTCTGTTTATATTTCAACGTAATTTTTTTCATGGATGTTCGTTTTACAAGAATTTTGAATTTCATATTGCTGAATTTTTCAAATAAAGGTATTTGTACAAAATTTTTAATTAATATAATGATTATGGTCTTTAAAACATAGTGGTGTAAAAATTGTAAAAATAAAAAATAATAGGCATTTCAAAAGGATTAGTAAAAGTCTTCTTTAAAATGGGATTAGCCATAAATTCTGAAATACTATGGTTCTTTGGAAAAGATAAGCTACCGACGTGAATCCATATAAGGATTTTGTTAAAAATAACATTCTAGCATTATATTCACTTTCTTTAGTAACTAACAACTTTATTCACCGTGTCCACTTCCTTGAAACAATTAGATGAAATAAAAATATCTCATTCTACATTATGTCACCACCGACTGCATCCACTTTCTTTACCAAATACAAAAAAATTTTCGTACATAATTTTAAAAAAAATTATATTCATGTGATTTTTACATAAATTTGGCCAAACTTTCATTGAGCATAACTTTTCCATCTGACGTCCTATTGATTCAACTTTTGCAGGAACGGAAAGTGTATAGCCAAATTTCTCAATTCATCAAATTGGGAAAAATGTTGAAAAACTATATTCATGTGATTTTTAAACAAACTTGACCAAACTTTGACCTTTCTTAACCTATCCATCTAACGTCCCGTCATGCGCGACATATTCATTGACATTTCCTCCTCACTTTCGTCGGAACTATCCACCACTTCTTCGGCATCATTAGACATGAAATTCAACCACACTTTCGGTGGAAGTGTCGGCTTCGTCAAAGTCAGAATAATAAGTTAGCTACTCGCTCTCAGATGTGCTCCACATATATTCTCCGCTTGCGGTTCAAAGGGTCACTTCCATCATTCGTTGAAATTGCCACCCTTTCGGTGAAATCATCCACCACTTCTTCAGCATAATTAGACATAAAATTCAATTCCTCACTTCCAGTGGACAACATCTTCTATAATATCTTTGCTTCTACCTAACAAATTGGAAATTTTTTCGAAAAATTATATTCAAGTTGTTTTTACACAAATTTGGCAAACTTTGATTTTTCCATCTAACTCCCATTGATTCGATTTTGTCACCTACGAAATGCCTGTGATTCGATATTTTCAATTAATCAAATTGGGAAAAATTTTAAAAAAATATATTCACGTGATTTCTACACAAATTTGACAATTCCAAAGGAAGCGAGGAGGAAATGTAATCAATTCTATGTCGTATAATGCTGTAGGAGTGGCCCTCCGAAAGCAAGGCCTCATAGGAGAACCACATGACATTATATGTATAGAGCTATTCTGAGAGCGAGAAGCCGACTAATGATTCTGACTTTGATTAGACCAGGAATAAGACCACAATGGGATGAAGGTCTCTCTCCTTCTCTTTCTCTCTCTAAATGGTTTATTCATTTTCCATTATGATCTTGTGCAGATTTTTTGTGAGGCAACTAGCAAATTAGATTTTTTCCAAAAAAAAAAAACTAACAAATTAGATTAAGTTAAAAAAAAACTAGCAAATTAGATGCCAAAAACGCATACAAGGAAGCATTAAAATTCAAAAGAAATACCTCAATAAGCTAGTTACATCTGTCGTGGACCGTTTGATTTAGCATTCCTTTACTGGAATTTCTTCCCAAATAAGCTTTTCTCACGACAGTCACACAAATTCTACAGAGGAAAACCTAGAGAGAGAAGCTCTGTATTTTTTATTAGTGGTGAGATTACACAAATGAAGAGGATGGACCCTATAGGCTACATATACAAATACTCCTCTAATCAAAAGAGGTTCTATCATCCCATTTATCAACTACCCGTATCAATTGCAGGAATACTCTAGAACAATATACATTTCTGATATTGTCCCTAGGAATGTTATAGAGTATACAAGTAACGCTCGACATCTTCTTTAATCTTCCTCAGTCTTTCATGTATTGACAACTTTCACTACAAAAAAACATGAAAATTGCGACGGAAATTTGCGACGGAATTTTTGCCGTCGCAAATTTGCGACGGAATTTGCGACGGACGTAAGTTTTCGTCGCAAATTTGCGACGGAAATAATCCGTCGCAAATTTGCGACGGAATTTGCGACGGCATTATTGGCCGTCGCAAATTTGCGACGGAAACTTACGTCCGTCGCAAATTCCGTCGCAAATTTGCGACGGCAAATGTAATATGTCGCAAATTCCGTCGCAAATTTGCGACGGAAAAAATTCCGTCGCAAATTTCCGACGGAAAATAATACAGTCGCAAAATCCGTCGCAAATTTCTGACGGCAATGTACTTCCGTCGCAAATTTGCGACGAAAACGTACATCCGTCGCAAATTCATAGTTTATCAAGCTTATTGAAAATCACTTTGTCTCTCTCTCGCTCTCTCTCGCTTTCTCTCGCTTTCTTTTGGTTTTCTCTCCCTTTCATGTCACTGAACTCAGCAACATCTACGGACGCACATATTAATCTCGGTAAAGCTTTTGTACCGGTAAGTGCAAAATTGCTATCTTCGTCTTTATTTGTCGTTACATTGTAATTTTTTTTTAAATATATGTTTATATTTGTATTTTTTCTTATTTGCATGACCGGTTTAACGCCGGTTTAATGACCGGTGACCGGTTACACGTCGCCGGCCTTCGGATGAGCTGAAAGGCCGCGCCATTTGCGACGGAATGGGGTATCCGTCGCAAATTTGCGACGGAATGTTATGAATCCCGTCGCAAATTTGCGACGGAATGTGGTATCCGTCGCAAATTTGCGACGGAATGTTATAAATCCGTCGCAAAATTGCGACGGATACGGTATTCCGTCGCAAATTTGCGACGGACACTCGAATCCGTCGCAAATTTGCGACGGAATACCGTATCCGTCGCAAATTTGCGACGGAATGTTATAAATCCGTCGCAAAATTGCGACGGACACTTTTGTCCGTCGCAAAATTGCGACGGATACGGTAGTCCGTCGCAAATTTGCGACGGATACGGTTTTCCGTCGCAAATTTGCGACGGACACTCGAATCCGTCGCAAATTTGCGACGGAATACCGTATCCGTCGCAAATTTGCGACGGACAACAGTGTCCGTCGCAATTTTGCGACGGATTTTGCTTTTATTCGTCGCAAATTTACTAGAGATGAATTCCGTTTCCATCGTACTTTAAAAAATATTACAATATTTCAGCAACATCTAATTGCGACGGTCAACAATTAAGTGATTTTTTTTTGTTTGTGCCTAATTGAAGGTCTCGCAATCCAAGTGGTCTTTGCAATTCACATCCAATTGATCACTTTGTCCTATCAATATTTCAGTCAAATTTTTGGGTAAGTCTTCTTTGCATTGTAAATTGTTCTATTTTTGCAATTTCATATTAATTGTTGTGTGAAGAAAAAAAATTCTAATTTCCCAAATTTTATAGTTTTAATTACGAACAATAGATATGATATTTTAAATATTTTACCAGTATTTATTATTTTAATACAGACATAATGCAAAGAGAAAGGGCTTGGATGTATAATAAGAACTTACCTGGACGTCAAGGATTGACGAATGAGTTTCGTACTGGGTTGGAACTATTTTTGGACTTTGCTAGTAGTAAATATGAGTTTATGGATGGAAATAAGTTAAGGTGTCCGTGTAAAAAGTGCGGTAATGGTAAATTCCAGAAGTGTGATCAAGTTAGAGAACACCTTATTAGATATGGGTTTACTCCGAACTATTATAATTGGACTTCCCATGGTGAACCATTTATAGCTGATGATAACCGATATGGAAGAAGTGACCACTTTTCAGTTAGTGAAGAATGTGGCTATAATCCGTCGCAATTGAACCCATACGAGAGGATGGTGATTGATGGAGCTCGTTATAATTTTGGCACAGAATCAAATCATGCAAGTACTAGTTTTACTCCTACATGTGAACAATTGAGTAGTAGTCATGCTTCACAATTGGAAGATATAGGAGTAACGGGTTATGAGGAGAATGTGTATAATGAAACTTTTCAATCTAATCAGTTCTGGGATGTGTTGAAAGCAGCAGATGAACCTCTATGGGCAGGTTGTGAGGACCACACAAAGTTATCGGTAACAGCCCGACTATTAAATATCAAGGCAGAGCATAATGTGTCTGCGGATTGCTTCAACTCTTTTGTTGAAGTAATGCGAGAGTCATTGCCTCATGATAACAACATGCCAAGTGATTTTTATGATATGAAAAAGCTAGTGGATAACTTAGGTCTTCCGGTTGTAAGAATTGATGTATGTAGTCGGGGTTGTATGCTATATTGGAGAGATGATGAAAATGCAGAATCTTGCAAATTCTGTAGCCAACCTAGGTACAAGATTAACAGGAGGGCGGGTCGTCATCAGAAGCGTAGAGCATGCAAGCAAATGTTTTATCTGCCCTTAATCCCCAGATTGCAAAGGCTTTATGCGTCTAAAGCCACTGCTGAACACATGACTTGGCATGCAAATCATGAAACAGAAGAGGGTCTAATGTGTCATCCTTCAGATGCGGAGGCATGGCAACATTTTGATAGAACATACCCTGAGTTTGCAATGGAGCCTCGGAACATCAGGTTAGGTCTCTGTGCCGATGGATTTGCTCCATTCGGGAAAACAGGAAGAAGTTATTCATGCTGGCCAGTTATCGTAACGCCGTACAATCTTCCACCTGGTATGTGCATGAAGACACCTTCTATGTTTTTGACATTGATCGTGACAGGGCCGCAAAATCCGAAAAAGTTGATAGATGTTTATATGCAACCATTGATTGAGGAGTTACAGCGGCTTTGGGTTGAAGGTGTCCCTACGTATGACGTTTCTACTGATCAAACATTTGTCATGAAAGCTGCCCTTCTTTGGACGATAAATGACTTTCCAGCTTACGGAATGTTATCTGGCTGGAGTACAGCTGGGATGTTTGGCTGTCCGATATGTATGGAGAGGACAAAGTCATTTAGATTAAAACATGGAAAGAAGCCTAGCTATTTTGACTGCCACAGACAATTTTTACCGCCAAATCATCCTTTCAGAAGGAATAAGAAAGAGTTCATCAAGAATAGGACCGAAAGAACGCGTCCACCATTGAGGTTAACCGGCGATCAAATTTGGGAACGTGTGCAGGACTTTCCAACTGTTATTGAGAACCCGCACGGCACGACTTTTGCGTACGGAAGTACACATAAGTGGACAAAACGCAGTATATTTTGGGATCTACCATATTGGAAGGCCCATCTTATTCATCATAATCTTGACGTCATGCACATAGAAAAGAATGTTTTCGACAATGTCATCAATACTGTGATGGATGTCGCCGGAAAAACAAAAGACAACTTGAACGCAAGAAAAGATATGACAGATATTTGCGATCGGCCAATACTAGCTGTGGATGCAAGCAGCATGGGACCAAAACCGAAAGCAGTTTATACATTGGCTAAGGAGCAGAGGCGAGTTGTTTGTCACTGGTTGAAATCTGTGCGGTTTCCTGATGGATATGCTTCGAACCTCGGGAGATGTGTTGATTTGAATGAATGCAAGTTGACAGGTTTGAAGAGTCATGATTGTCACATCCTAATGGAAAGACTACTGCCAATAGCTTTGAAGGAAGTTCTACCGAACTTTGTATGGGGCGCCATTACAGAATTAAGCAATTTTCTCCATGATATTTGCTCGACAGTGTTAAAAGCATCGCACCTGGAAAAACTAGAGAGAGATATTCCAATTATTCTTTGCAACTTAGAAAGGATATTTCCTCCAGCGTTTTTTGATTCGATGGAGCATCTCTTAGTTCACTTGCCTTATGAGGCCAAAGTTGCAGGTCCCGTCCAATTTCGCTGGATGTATCCATTTGAGAGGTAATGTTTTTTTTTTAAACGCGGTTCAAATTAGTTTATCATATAATATATTCCGATAAGCTTCTTATTATTTCAACTAGATTCTTATATCATTTGAAGAAAAAAGTGAAGAATAAGGCACGTGTTGAGGCTTCAATTTGTAATGCATATATTGTGGAAGAAGTGACAACATTTGCATCATACTATTTTGAGCCGCACGTTCAGTGTAAGAGGCGGAGAGCAGGCAGAAATGATGAGGGCCCCATTGATCCCAATTGCACGGCATTCTCTATTTTCAATTATCTTGGTCGACCAAGCGGCGCATGTCAGTTTCGTTACTTATCAGGCGAAGAATTGCATGCAGCCCATACTTATATTTTATTGAACTGCCCAGAAGTGGAGCCATACTTCAAGTAAGTGTAAATTTGCGAATATATGTTTTGCGTGTCAAATATTTGCTAATAATGATATTGTTTTTAATATTAGGATTTTCCAAACTTCAATGTTTGGACTACAACCAAATGAGTTTGACCGTTTGTGCGATGAACAATTTGCAGCATGGTTCAAGACATATGTAAGTTGACTGTGGATTAAAACCAAATTATGAAAATTATATACATCATTTAAATAAATATATATTATTAACTTTGCATGTCTAACCTTAGGTTCATAGTAAGTATGATGAATTTGGAGGGCAAGGATTGCTATATTATCTATCATGGGGTCCACAGTTAAGAGTTCGAAGTTGGCCAGCATATTTCATAAATGGATATAATTTTCATACTCAAGAATATGGAATGGGAAAATCCACAATGAATAGTGGTGTGTCTGTTCGGTCATCCAATAGTGACAGTTTGCAAGATGATTTTTATGGATTGTTGGATGAAATCATTGAGATTGAGTACCCTGGACCATTAATGATGCGGGTTGTGTTATTTAAGTGCACGTGGTTTGACCCCGTCAAAGGAATGAAGGTGCATACGAAGTTCAATTTGGTTGAAATAAATCACAAGAAAAGGTATATGAAGTATGAACCATTTGTCTTGGCACAACAAGCAATTCAAGTATGTTATGCATCATATCCTAGTTTGAAACGCGACAAAGCTGATTGGTGGGCGGTTTGTAAAATCAAAGCACGGAGGAAAATCGAGGAACACTGGAAGGATAGAGCCTACCAACAAGAGGAAGTGTGTAACACTGTTGAAGTTGAGGAATATGACATACCAACTTTACGAGATCCGTCCGGAGCAATGACAGATGTGGAACCAACGGAAATTAACGAATTAAATGTACCAGAATGTTCCGAATCTGATTTGCAGACAGATGACGAAGACGAGGACGAAGACGAAGACGAGGACGAAGACGAAGACGAGGACGAAGACGAAGACGAAGACGAGGACGAAGACGACGATGGAGATGAAGCCGACGACGACGACGAAGACGAAGCCGATGACGAAGATTGACATTGTTGTCACTCAACAGTACGGATGTGTACTTATTAATGCTACAATTGCTATTTTGGCTGTTATCATTATTGTTATTGTGCTTTTGTATTATTGGTATTGTTGATTATTCTTGCTAATTTAAAGTATCATCTGAAATTTCAGACCGAAAAAAGAAGACAAGTTAAAAAACCACACGTAGCATATTTACGACCCATACCAATGCGACGCCACATTTTTGACCGAAAAACTGGTCCGTTGAAATTTTGGCTATGGAATTTCTACCGTTCGAAATTTTCGACTGACTCAGACTTGGTTGTTGCGAATTTTGCCAGGGAATATTTACCGGTTGAAATTTACAATTTTATATCCGTCTCAGAACTCCAGCGTGGTCCGTCGCACATTTGCGACGGACAGCTCCACTCCGTCGCAAATTTGCGACGGACGCACTCCCGTCCGTCGCAAATTTTCCCCGGGAATTTTTTTCGGTAGAAATTTGCGAAAAGTTGAAATTTGCGACGGATCAACTCGTCCGTCGCAAATTTGCGACGGACACACTCACCGTCCGTCGCAAATTTGCGACGGATCAACTCGTCCGTCGCAAATTTGCGACGGACACACTCATCGTCCGTCGCAAATTTGCGACGGACACAATCCCG
The DNA here is from genome assembly GCA_031216185.1 of Syzygium aqueum. Taxonomy (NCBI): domain Eukaryota; kingdom Viridiplantae; phylum Streptophyta; class Magnoliopsida; order Myrtales; family Myrtaceae; genus Syzygium; species Syzygium aqueum. Next base: position 609,918 of record JASUUB010000013.1, on the reverse strand, counting down.
TCCGTCGCAAATTTGCGACGGACACACTCACCGTCCGTCGCAAATTTGCGACGGATACACTTTGGTCCGTCGCAAATTTGCGACGGACACACTTTGGTTCGTCGCAAATTTTCCCTGGGAAATTTTCACGGTAGTAATTTGCGATAGTTGAAATTTGCGACGGATCAACTTGTCCGTCGCAAATTTGCGACGGACACTCCCCGGCCGTCGCAAATTTGCGACGGACAATTCCCGGCCGTCGCAAATTTGCGACGGACATACTCACCGTCCGTCGCAAATTTTCCCCGGGAATTTTTCCCGGTACAAATTTGCCAAAAGTTGAAATTTGCGACGGATCAACTTGTCCGTCGCAAATTTGCGACGGAAGTACTTTTCCGTCGCAAAATGCGAACGTTTAAAAAATTTTTACCGAAATAACGATTTTCCAAAATTTTGCGACGGACCACGCCGTTCCGTCGCAAATTTGCGACGGACGAGCGCGTCCGTCGCAAATTTGCGACGGAAAGCACGCTGTCCGTCGCAAATTTGCGACGGAACGGCGTGGTCCGTCGCAAATTTGCGACGGAACGGCGTGGTCCGTCGCAAATTTTGTCGGTGACAACAATTGCGACGGACGAACGGTGTCCGTCGCAAATTTGCGACGGATTAACGGTGTCCGTCGCAATTGTTGTCACCGACAAAATTTGCGACGGACCAACGGTGTCCGTCGCAACTTTTGTCACCGACAAAATTTGCGACGGACACCGTTGGTCCGTCGCAAATTTGCGACGGACCAACGGGATCCGTCGCAAATGTGCGACGGACCAACCGTGTCCGTCGCAAATTTGCGACGGACCAACGGTGTCCGTCGCAAATTTGCGACGGACCAACGGTGTCCGTCGCAAATTTGCGACGGATCCCGTTGGTCCGTCGCAAATTTCTGCATTTCTTGCGTGTTCTGCTCTTCTTCTTCGCAAAATTTGCAGGTTCGTGGCCGTCGCCGCCCAGCCGTCCGCCGCCGTCGCCGCCCACCCGTCCGCCGTCGCCCTCGCAGGTCCGCCGCCCGTCGCCCGCCCCCGGCCCCGGCCTGGCTCCGCCCCGCCCCTCGCCCCCTGCCCGCCTCCTGCCCCGCCCGCACCCCGCCCCGCCGCACCCCTCCGCCCTCTCCCCGGCCCCGCCCCTCTCCCCGGCCCCGCCCCGCCCTCCGCGCCGCCCCCTCCCCTGCCTCCGCCGGCGGGCGTCCGGCCCGCCCCTGTCCCCGCCCCTGCCCCCTCCCCCTCGGGCCCCGCCCCGGCCCCTCCGCCCTCCGCCCCGGCCCCGCCCCCTCGGCGCTCCCCGCCCCGCCCAGCCCGCTGCCCCGGCCCCTCCGCCCCGCCCCTCGGCCCCGCCCCTGCCCCTCCGCCCCGTCCGCCCCCTCCGCGCCCGCCCCCTCCGGCCCGCCCCGGCCCCGTCCGCCCCGTCCGCCCCCTCCGGCCCGCCCCGCCCCCTCCGCCCCCTCCGCCCCGCCCCTCGGCCCCGGCCCCGCCCCTGCCCCCGCCCCTGCCCCCTCCGCCCCGCCCCTGCCCCTCCGCCCCGGCCCCTGCCCCTCCGCCCCGGCCCCCGCCCCTGCCCCTCCGCCCCGGCCCCGCCCCCTCCGGCCCCTCCGCCTCGGCCCCGGCCCCCTGCCCCCTCCGCGCCCCTCCGCCCCGGCCCCGGCCCCCTCCGGCCCCTCCGCCTCGGCCCCCCACCCCCTCGGCCCCGCCCCCGGTCCCCCTCGGCCCCGTCCCCGCCCTCCGCAGATCTCGGCCGTTACCTGCACTGGAGCACAGCGACCGTGGTCGCACTACAGCCGCCGCCGACGCCGCAATCACCATTGCCGCCGTCGCCCACGCCCGTGCCGGGTTCGCCAGTGTCCATTTCGCGGGTTTTTTTCGTGCTTGAACCAAGTAAGCCAACTCTTTCAGCACCAATTAGTATAATTAGGTAATTAGTCGGAGTTGTTTAGGGATTATTTAGGCTAACTTATCATTAGTTAAATTACGGGTCGATTTTAGGATTGCATGTGGCATTGATCGATGGTCGACTGTTTAATTTGTTTATTATGTGGATGATTTAGTGTTAAATAGGCGTTTTCGCAGAAAATGCTTGAAAATTAAACAAGTCTACAAAAATTCCTGCACAATTATGGAAAATTTAAAAAACTGTATATGTTGACAACAAATACGAAATTTTACCGTAAAAGTTTTTAAAATTTTATAACAAACTTAAATTTCTTTAGATGGCCATCAACTTGTAGTGAAATTTAAATTTCTTTAGATGGCAAAAAAAATCATAATTTAAAATTTTTCAACATTTCGCCGAATAGCTTATAATATTTGTGGCCACCCACTTTCAGTTATATTTAATTTTTTTAACGTGCCCTAAAAATTATTTAAATAAAGAATGACTTAAAAAAATTGGAATATTGTATCTAATAGCTTAGACTACCTGTGGCCACCCAATTTTCGTATGGAAATTTTTTTTCCACGGAAATATTTAATATTTAATTTCATAATTTATAAAATCTTAAAATTGTCAAAATTTCAAAAATTTTGACAATGTCTTATAATATCGGTGGCCATCAACTTTTAGTGAAATTTTTTGTTAGGTCCCAAAAAAAAATTAACAATAATAATAATAATTTATTTCTTACAAAACTTTACAGAATGACTTAAAATATTTGTGGCCACCCACATTTCAGTGAAATTTAAATTTTTGTATGTGGTTACAAAAATTTAATCAAAATGAATGCGACTCATATAGTGATGTTTCATACCGGTGGCCACCCATATCGTGCTCATACATTGATGTTTCATATAATAAATGAATTGGATTTTGAGTATATTTGTTTGTAGGAAATTGCACGTCATAAACACTCGACATTGGCTCATATCAAGGAAACTTTTTCTCTGTCATTCCATCAAAATGGTAAGCTTCGTTATCGGTAACATCATTATGTGTTCGTAATACGAGTCAATAGTTCTTTACATATTCGCATAACTTTCCTACTTGTCAGTATAAACGTGGAGGTCACATGCCTAGAAGACAAGGCCATTCCTCCTCCTCCTCCTCGTCCCCGTCCCTTTCCTCTTCTCATATCCCGGCATCTAACTCTCAACCACAATATAATCCTACGCAATATGGGCACGTTGGCCCTTCCTTCCACACTGAACAACATGTTACGGGACTTGACCACATGCGAACTGAACGTTCTCCAGTTCAATCTCCTTTGGCTCCCTCTCCTTCCGTTCCACCCAATTATTCGGCAGAACGATCGAATATTGACGGAAACATCGGTCAAGAAGATAACCGATTCTTCATATCCCCATTTGGAGATTCGTAAGTGCTTCATATTTATTTTAGTATATGTCATATTTAGGGCTTTAGATGTTGATGTCAACTGAATTGTCCATGTTGCACAATATTCGTATAAATGCAGATTCACGGATGCTACGTCTGTTATCAAAGAATTGAACAAAATAGTAAGAAACTTTTGGATGGGAGAGTATCTTAATTACAGAAGTGTTCCACAAGAAGCGAAAGAAATGTGGTGGAATGAGTTCAAGGTAAGTTTTACATATTTTATTTGCTCGTCAATTCAGTTTGGTGTAGTATATTGATGGTCAAGAATGATGTAAATGGACCAGAACAACTCTGTAGTTCTCGATACCTAAAGGACCGGATAGTTTCCCGACATGAACTGTACAAGATATTTATATGTGTCTGGTTCATGATTATGGATATGTGATCATCAACATAATTTTCAATTTATGTTTTCATTTATTGCAGCGGAGGTTTAAGTGGAAGGAAGCGGAAGACAATGAAGTGAGAAGAATTTTCGATAGGAAAATAAGTGATTTCATGCGAAATGTCATGAATAGAGCGAAAAGCCGGCGTGCGAAGCCATCTTTCTTCACAGCTGATAATTGGGTGGCAATTACCAGATTTTGGGAATCTGAACAGAGTCGGCAACTCTGTGCACAGAATAAGAAGAATCGATCTTCTAGTTCTAGTGATGGGTCAGCCACATATGCTGGGGGCTCTATCAACATTGCGGAGCATCGCAAACGATTGGTAAGACTGTTAAATGCGTTATAAGTTAATTTAATTCAATTACTGAAAATTACATTTTGTAGGCACAAGAATTGGGGACGGAACCGACATTTGCAGCTACATTTGAACGCACATTTCAAAAGAAAGATAAGACATGGACTGGCGAGCGAGCAAAAACTGTTAAGGTATGTAAAGTTATACTTTAGCTTATATATAAACTACAAGTTTGACCGTGAATGCTTTGCTGATTGATTGTATATATATATATATATATATATATATATATATTATATAGTTATTTTACTTTCATTTTCAATTGTTAATGTAGGACAACTATGATAAACTTGTAATGAACACTGCTAGTGGTAGTGATGATTGTCCTGAGTCCCGGCCGCCAGTTGATAATGTGGCATTATGGATGGAGGCAACGGGTGGGGTGAAAAAAGGGAAAATATTTGGGCTGGGATCGTTGTCAAGGATGTTCATGCCGAATACTCCTGGAAGTTCATCAGGCGCTGGGACTAGTCGACGGAGGTCACAACCAAACGCGCAATTGACCCAAGAAGTGCATCGTCTCAATGATTTACTTGTTAAGAAGGATGAACGAATATATACCTTGGAAGAACAAATGAGAATGGTTATGCAACGCCTTAACATGGATCACAATTACGGTCCTCCTGTACCTTCAGCCAATCCAATAGGTGATGAGCACAATGATGACCAACCTATTGCTGCCGGGAATGCTGCTGATGCTGATGATGATGATGATTTTCTCGAGGATTTGTAGTTGACGTTTTTAGGTAAGCAATCTTGTTTTTCCATAATTTCACTCATATTCATATGTATGAACATTTATGTTCGTTATGAAACATATTTGTGTTATTTTACACCTAGTTACTTCCACATCCATGCATAATTGCTTTTTTTAATATTCTGGACTGATTTATGTATCGACATTTCCTCAGGTCTCGACGGAGGTGACTACTTTTGGTGTCCAGCCATCGTACCAAGGCAAGACTGCGTCTTTTTCTGTCTGGTTTTTGTTGCGTCTTCTATGGTTGTCCCGTCTCTTACTTCATGTTTTGAATGTATTGTACGATTTGATATCAAATAGCAAAGTACGTCAGACTATACAACTTTCCTTCTGTTATTTGTTTTAATTATATGTCGTTGTGGCTGGTTTGTCAGAACGTATGTTTTGTTCGTTTTTATGTTTCAATTATATGTCATTGTCTATTTTGATTGATATGGACAATAATTTACGGCCGAAATGATCTAAAAATAATCCATGCCGAATTTTACTATTATTAAAGTTTGTCGCAAATTTGCGATGAACTTCGCGACGCGTTTTCCGATGCAATGCATGACGAATTTTCGGCGCAAATTGCCGACGTAATTTACGACGGAATTTGTTCGTCGCAAATGTGCGACGATTTTGTGACGGATATAGGGATGAATTTTGCGACGGATTTTGCGACGAATTTTGCGACGTATTTTGCGACGAATTTTGCGACGGATTTATAAATCCGTCGCAAATTTGCTACGAATTTATAAATCCGTCGCAAATTTGCGACGAATTTTGCGACGGATTTATAAATCCGTCGCAAATTTGCGACGAAATTTGCGACGGATTTATAAATCCGTCGCAAATTTGCGACGAATTTTGCGACGGATTTGCGACGAATTTTGCGACGGATGTATAAATTCGTCGCAAATTTGCGACGAATTTTGCGACGTATTTTGCGACGGATTTTGCGACGGATTTTGCGACGGACATGTTCCGTCGCAAATTTGCGACGGACTGTTTGCGACGAAGTTTGTGACGGATTCTTTCCGTCGCAAATTTGCGACGAATTTTGCGATGGATTTTGCGACGGATTTTGCGACGAAATTTGCGACGAACTTTTGTCCGTCGCAAATTTGCGACGAATTTTTCAATTTTCCGTCGCAAAAATTTGCGACGCGCTAGTTGCGACGGAAATTTTTCCGTCGCAAATTCCGTCGCAAATTCGATTTGCGACGGATTTTTGCGAAATTTCCGTCGCAAATCCCGTCGCAAATCCGGTTTTTTTTTGTAGTGTTTGGATCGTGACCCATCTCTCTCATTTTTCCCTTTTTGTTAACTAACAAGAAACTAGACGTGTGGTTTGTAGAGGAAGCAAGGAAAGGAGCTTTGAATAAGTAAGAAAAGAAATAACTTTTGAAATCAAGAAAAAAAAGATACACCAAATCTCGTTAATCTTAGAAGATTGGATTCAAAAACTTTGGGAAATTTTCCAAATCATCGATAGGGATGAAAACTGAAATATATTGTAACAAATCTGCATGTGCTTTATGGAAGTTCAATGGAAAAAGATAGGGGTCGAAATCTTTCTTTGTTTTACTTTACGGATAGAGTAGAGACATGGCTTGAGTTATATCTCTTTCACAACCAGTAGACTTTACTATTTATTTGAAAAGAAAAGAAGAGATTATTAATTTTTCTGGACTTGGAATATATGTTGGTGTTTGCAAATAAGGCATTTTCCTTGTCCCACATAGAAAAACAGGAAAGTTTTGGTTTCTTTATTAGTTAAAGTGTTATTTAGTTTTTTGAATGGAGAAAAATACGTGAGTGGGCTAGACTCCACAATACTTGCGTACGGGTACGCTTGTGCACCGCGGACCAAAATAAAGCCTTAATCAATAATTTATTTTTTTATTTTTGGACTTGTGACTGTTCAGACAAAACTGTCCATTTCAGGACATGATGGTTTTCATGCTTGAAGAGTTGTGTCCAAATTGCAACTTTTCGGACATGAAGGGTTGTGTGCGAATGGCGGTTTTCACACACAAAGGGTTATGTCCGAATTACAATTTTTTGGACATGAACGGTGTGTTCGTATTGGCAGTTTAGACACCAAGATGTGTTTTCTATTTGTGTTATACACACACACACACACACACACATATATATATTAGACAATTCTATTCAATTAACTATACGAATTGACCTTCATTCTTTTTTGTCTTCCTTAAAAGGAAACAAGAGATAGCCATTTTCTCAATTGTTTCATAAAGAGTTTTAGGAAATTTACTGAAATTGCTATTTAGTATTCTCACCATGACTTTGTTGTATTATGAAGGGAATTTACCATAACCTATAGTAACTTCGTGAGGCAAATTAATCCTAAAAGAGAGTGATTATACGCCCGGCTACATTCCGATTCCATTTCTTCCAAGCCAATTGTCCAACAATATCAACATATAACATTTAAGTGTAAACACACACACACATATATATATATATATACAATTGAAAAAAAGAGAGATTAATATTCCATCGGCAAACCACCCGCCTGGGCGGCGCTGCTGGCGCGGGCACTCTTCCTCTCGCAAAAGGTTGAGTGTTCGAATCCCCGGCGCCGCAGAGTGACGTAACCGGTGGCACGTGTGTGGTGGCTAGCACGTATCGCCCCCAGGGTTTACCTCCCGGCTGTCGGCCGTGCGGGGGTTCCCTGGGTTACCAAAAAAAAAAAATATTCCATCGGCAAAGCGTGACTACGGATATAAGATTTTAAGTAATATAAATATATATTTTTTTGGTCAGAAATAATATAAACTTACACATCGTGTTTTGGTGGTATTATATACGGTCTTAGTTCTCCTAGAGTATTGTTATATAGAACTCTACATTAACTCTTGGGAAACATCTTTACATATTAAGAAAATCCTATAAATCTCGATCCTCTACTCTTCTAGGCAAATATCATGCGCTCATAAAGACAAACAAAAAAAACATCCAGGTGTCTTTCTGCTGTAGAATGAAGGACTATTGTACCAGAGTGCCGTAGAAAATCCTATATAAGGGTGACCTTGTCTAGCCCTCGTTGGCTCTTGCCAGGGGTCGACCTCTCCTTTGGCCGGCGAGGGCGTCTCGGCCCTTGCCCTTGCTGGCGGCTGTCGGCCTTTGCCAATCACTGTGGTGGTTGGCAACCGGCAAAGGGAAGAGGAAGGAAAGAAAAAAAAAAGAAAGGAAAAAGAAAAAGAAAGAAAAGGGAAAATAAAATAAATAAAATAAAAAAATTGAAATTTTATTTGAAAATATCCATGTCAGTAATTTTCGGCCTAAATTGGCCAGATGGATTGAATTTGTACAAATGTGAAATGGTTTAGAACTAAATTATTTCAATTGAAAATTTTAGGACCGAAGGAAAAAATAGGTTTATGACTTTTAGGACTGAAAATTTTAGGACTGAATTAGTGCCAGTACAATAGGTTTATGACTTTTTTGATATTTTTCCTCAAAAAAAGGTGAAGGAAAAAATAGTCAAATCATAATTTAAAAAAACAAGGATTATTTAATCCGAAGATCAACTTTTCACTCTTTGTGTCCTAAGACATCACCAAGGTAATGCGATTTGGCTTAGTTGAATTTTTTACAATTTTCTATTTATGCTTAAATATGTATATATCTTTCATTGATGTTGGTTTTAGACAAATTTTGAATTTTTGAATCCTTAATATTAAGGTTTTTGTACGAAAATTTTTATCAGTTTAAGGAATATGATCCTTAAAATATAGTGATTTTTGCAATCTCCCTTTAATTTGTTTAAGATAAAATAGATTTTGAGGTCAAAGAAATAAATCTGGTCATGATTTCTGCAAAATATAGTCCCTATTCGTTTTATATAAAGATTGAGTTTTGAGAATGATTTATTTGATTTAGAAATTTATCATATAGTGTAAAGTGGATCAAAAAAATTACAACAATTTTCATGTTTTGTTTACTTGATAAGGGGCGTAAAGATGTTATTTGACAAAAAAAATAGTGGCATCATTTAGGGAAAAAATTTAACGTATTTAACTTATAGAGAATTTATGGAGATCAATCATGCCAAAGACGCGATGAGGGCGGTACCTCATGCTTGTTAATACCTAAATTTCGATCGACCATTTAATAATAATTTGCATAGAAAATTAGGAATTAAATTTTAACCCCTAAACAAAAATATTAAAATTGCATAACATGTAGTTTAAGTTCATATAGGTTAGTTGCATTTCGCTTCAGACCGGAGGTGGCGAGAAAGTTGAAAATCCATCGCGTAAATCGAGCTCGGGTACCGAACAAAACTCGGCTTACTCAAGGGATAAGGGCCGAAAATTACAAAGCATGACAAGCTCAATTAAACTTAATTTGATCATAATTCAGCCCATTAAATTTTGATCGTAAGTTGACTTTAGGGTATTAGAGCCCATCACATTGGAAAATGGGCCTAAATTAAGCTTGCAATAACAAGATAAATCTAGGTCATACTATAAATACATGTTATACCCTTTAATGAGAGGAGGCTCTCATAATTTTCGGAGAACACAATTTTTGAGAGCAAAGGGGGGTCACATAGTAGAACACAATTCCCAGAGAGCACCTTACAGAGAGAAAAGAAAAAAAATTGTGATAAGTGGGTGGCTTCTTGACAATAGAGAAGACAGAGTCACAATTGAGAAGAGAGAGAGAGAGGGGGGGGGGGGGGGGGGGAAGAATTTAGTCTCTTACTGCAGGTCAACGAAGGCCACAAGCAAGAACGCCCCTCCTCGGACTTCGTTGCTGAAAGTCACAACCCCCATTGCAACATTCCAGCAACTCCTGCCACCTTGGTGTGTCATAGCCATAAAGCTGCTGTCCAAATGCGCCACGAGCCCGACGTTCACTATTAGACTTCACACTAGCGAGCCACCTTTTGCATATTCCAATCGCTGTTAGGTCAAAGCTTCATCACTTGATTCTTTGACTATATTTTTTAGTCTAGGAACATTGAAGTCCATCTCGATACGCCCAACCTTTTCTGACGATGGTTTGCTGAGCCTCATCGTGGGCACTCCTCAACG